>MNCI01002656.1:127909-260215 GCA_015680685.1 Gnetum montanum | reverse complement strand
GTCGCGTCCCAAATGGTCGCCAACAACTCTCAATCTACTATTAGTCCTAACAAACGCATGAATAAAAGACCTTTCTTTATAACCAACAACCCAACTAAGTCCTTGCAACCACAAGCAGCTGACCCCTTCAATGTCTCATTACTAATCACAACTTTAAAACTCTCTTCAAACCAAACACTACACCTGACACATATAGTCATGTTAACTCATGCCATCACCAATTGGATAAAAGCTAGCCATCTTCCTAGAAAATTCTTTGATCTTGGAAGTCCTCTTATATATCTACAGATCACTAGGAATGAACCGTGCAAAGCTCTTTTGGATTCAAGTTCTATGATCAACTTAATTTCTCAAGAAATGTACATAGCCTCGAACCTTCCTCCATTAAAAAAAGTAACATTCATTTAGAATTGGCCGACCAGTCCATCATTGTCCCATTAGGAATAGTGAAGGACATTGTCACCACTATTTGTGGATGGTCATATCCAGCTGATTTCCTAGTGATTCAGGTCAACAATGGTAAGGGGGACTTCTCAATCATAATGGGAAGAGCATGGCTAAGCATAATTGATGCATGCCTAGGAATCCATGATCTTTCTCTAGAAATATCAAAGAAAAATACATTTGGAAAGATCAAGAAGAAGAAGGTTTTGTGCATCACATACAGTGACACAGGGTGTAATTGCATGTAGAAGTCATGGTTTATACAACATTTAACATTGCCTACATGTAATCAGTATGCACAAGTGACTAATATACAAAGGTGTCTATATGCAAAAGCCACAAGACAAGAAGGCACCCAATGGCTAATAGCTGATCAAGAGAGTAGTTCAACTATATGCATGGAACCAACTAAGGGTTTGACTTGCGCTTACAATGATAGCATAGACACATTAGAGCAAGTCCATCGCCAACTTCCAAGTCTAGACATTGAAAATATCAACTAGGGAAAGTTGAAAATCCCTAATAAGTTTAAGCAGGATCCCCTTGAGTTAAAACTGTTGTCCACCGGTATGGAATACACATTCCTCAAGAATGGAAAATCAATGATTATTTAACACTAAGCTCACTTCTCAACAAAAAGAGAGACTGCTGAAGGTAATAAATAAATGGTCAATAGCCTTTGCCTTGGACCAATTAGAGCAAGTACTCAAATAATGTGTAAGAACCAACTTAAGGCTCAATTGGCAAAAAATCCATTTAATGATCCAAGAATGCATTGTACTAGGGCACAAGATCTCACAAATAGGGATAGAGGTAGACCTCGAAAAGATCAAAGTTATCCAAGAAATTACTCAGCAACTTGAAACTGTAAAAGATATTCGGTCATTCCTTGGACACACTAGCTATTATAGATGCTTTATTAAAAACTTTTCAAAGGTTGCAAAACCATTGGTTAAACTAATGAAAAAGGACGTACCTTTCGAATGGACTAGGAAATGTGAATTAGTTTTCCAAAATTTTAAAAAAAAGCTCATAGAAACACCCATTCTACAAGCTTTTGACTAGTCTAGACTATTCCACATAATGATTGACACATACAATTAGGAGCTATACTTACATAGTTAGATGGCCAAAAAAACCCTTATTATATCCAATGTGCAAGTAGAAGTATTGTTGGTGCATAACTTAACTACACTTCAATAGAGAAAGAGTTAATGGTTGTAGTGTTTACACTAGAAAAATTTAGGCACTATGTATTGGGTTATAAGGTATTTGTACATACGAATCATAGTGAAATACGGTTCCTAATGAATAAACTAATGATAAGCCCTTGCATTATACGATGGCTTGTAATCTTACAGGAGTTCGATCTTACGATGATTGATCGAAATGCCACTGAGAACGTAGTTGCTGATAATTTATCTCGATTATAATGGGACAATAAAGAGGATGAGTATCCAATTTCTAATCATTTCCCTAATGAACTCCTCTTTGCAGGTGTAGTAACTAATCAATTAACCATGGAGACAAATTGGTATAGTAGTATTCTCATGTATCTCCTTACACAACAAACACCACAAGAGTTAGACACCAAAAAGAAACAACAGTTTCTTCACCGAGCCAAGTATTTTATGGAAATCAAGGCAACTTTATAAAGTATGTCCTGATGGCTTAGTTTGATGGTGCGTTCCCAATATAAATCAACTACGAGTTCTCTAACATGCTTATGAGGGTTCTTATGGGGGTCATTATGCCAGGAGATGAACAACCATTAAAATCTTACTTGTAGGATATTATTGGCCTACATTGTTTTGGGATGCCCATAATGTTGTCCAATCTTGTGAGTGTTGTCAATGTGATGGGGGAATGACTGCTAGAATGGAGGATTTGTAATAGTGTATTCAACCTTTAGAACCCTTTGACATATGGTGAATTGATTTTATGAGGCCTATTACACTAATGTCCAATGAAAAATCCTACATTGTTGTTGCTATTGACTACTTTACAAAATGGGTAGAAGCAGTCGCTGTTAAGGATTGTACATCATCTACAGCTGCACAATTTGCTCAACAACAAATCATAAACAGGTTTAGCATCCTCATGCATTTATTTTTGACAATGACACACATTTTACAGGTGCAACTTTTTAGAAGCTGATGCAATGCTTAGGGGTTGAAAACAAAATGACTACACCATACCACCCTCAAGTGAATGGTCAAGCTAAGGTCACCAATAGGGAGATTACAAAAATATTAACAAGAACTATTAGCAAGTATAGGCGAGATTGGAGCACCAAATTGAACGATGCTCTTTGGGCATATCGCTCTGCATGGAAACTCCTTATAGGCTACTCTCCCTATGAGTTAGTGTATGAGAAACTTCCTACGCTTCCCATTCAAGCAGAACTCTATACACTATCTATGGCGTGTGATCTCAACCTTGACCTTGATCTAGCACAAAAAGAACGATTAATGACCCTTAACTTGCTAGATGAGAACCAATTAGCTGCCTTGTCATCTAGCAAATTACACACGGCCTTCAATAAAAAACCTCATGACCTAAGGATTAGAAAACTTAAATATCAACTAGGAGATAAGGTTCTCTACTGGAATGCCAAACATGTGCCACAACGAATCAAATTTCAAATGCTATGAGAAGAACCTTATGTCATTCATGGAACTTTTCCTTCAGGGGCCATGATGATTTACAAACCTAAGAGCTTGGACAAGAAACTATTCATCAACATCCAACAAATCAAACCTTTCCATGAGCCTAGGATAGCTAGTACCAATGCTACCTCTATTGGTGGACAACCTTGCTCCCTATTTTGGATTGCCTCCTACCACCTCAATCATGGGGGAGACGGCCACCAATGTTAATCATTCGAAGCCCTCAATTCCTTTTGTATTTTTGTTTTACACATTTTTGTTTTGCACATTTTTCAATTTTACTTATTTTTTGTCTTACACCATCATTCATATTTTTACTATTTCTTTATTTCATTTACTTTTACTCATCTTACAATAAGTGCTCATGATGTTGGATTGTATTATAATAATGTTGGTTGTTAATGTTTGGTTTTTACCTTTGATTTTCAATGTTGATACTAGGATATGGTTCTTTTGATAAAACAGGCAATGAGTCCACACCGTCCATTCATCCATTCAACAGTGTGGTCTCCCTTGGCTTAGACCTGTACTGTCCCTTTTTCTAAATAAACTTGTTAATAAATTTGTGGCTTCATATTCTTCAAATCAAGGAAGGACTCAATGGTTGAAAAGGGTGTGACTTCAAGGGGATTCGACGCACTTGTTTTGGCTATTCTCTTGGGTATTTAGATGCTTTTCATGGGTATTCTGCCATTTTGACATTGACCTATTCTCAGGAAGCTGAGTGAAAAAAATAAAATAATAATAAGTCTTTGCATGGTGTGGTTCTCATGCAAAAAAAACATGGGAATTCAAAGCACACCCCTTAGACATAATAAAAAAATATGGGGCTACAAGCACTAGTTATGGCACTAGAAAGACATGTTACCCATGCCTAAAGGTTCCCTCTAACTAAGGCCCTTTCTCACTCCCTGCTTCTTCATCTCGCTCTCTTTGGAATGGTGGTGACTCTTTGGGGAAGCATTCTGGTTACTTCAAGAGGATGGATTGGTCAAGTGTATTGATGTGAAGTCACTAGATGTAGTTGGTTTGAGTACGGATTTGGAATGAGTTTTACTCAATCACCTTAACCATAAAATACACAAGGGACTCTACACAACCTTACTTTGGGGATTCCATCCAATCTTATCCTCTCCATCTTTCTTCCCATTTTCCACCTCATTGCCAATTTTATGATTACTCTATATTTTGGTTGATGCATTATTTTTCCTTGGTAAATTCTTTTGGATAAGCTTTTAACCCTTATTCCATGTGTCATTCCTAGATCCTATAGACTCTTTGGTTTGTGGGTTTTTCAGGGCATAAAAGGCATGAGCCTGCTTTGGGGAGGGCCCACTAACATTCCTTTATGGTGTAATTTTTAAATTCTTTTCCTTAAACATTTTTTGCAATCAGCAATTTCTCATGTCATCCCCATCCATGACATCCATTTTATTGGCATTGCTATTGTTATTTTTCCCATCTTTCTTGTTCCTTCTATTTTTCCATCTTATTGCTACCAGAGGTTCACTCTTAGTCGTGGGGGCCTTGTCACAAATTTTTCCATTCTACTACTTGTTCCACCCCTACACCTCAAGTAGTCACCAATAATAAACCTCTGACCCAGTATCTGCCATACCCACAACCCAGCCAATGTGCTTCATATCAAGGCAAGGTATCAACTGCATGATGGCTTATCTATCATTGCTAATTTGTAACTGTGTTGTGTGTGCCGATGATAATCATACGAAGAATGGACTAGGCTAGGAGGGAGTACTCATGATGGACTGGAGCTAGAGCATTTATGAAAGAAATAAGTTTGGTTGCGTGGCTATGGATAAACAACAGAAGGCAAAATCTCGACATCGGTAGCAACGCGAATCATTTTCTTTTCTCTTGTCTCTCTTCAATCTATCAAATAAGAGTTTGGATGTCATTTATATCCGATGTTCACCATAATGCGCATGAACACCAATGTTGTAATATGCTTTTAGATCTATTCATCGGGCACTTTGAGTCTCTCATCCCATTTCACCATCAATGTCATTCAGTCAATAATCTCATACCTTTCCAATATTTTGTAAGGAACTTGAGTACAAGTTTTTATTCAGTCATTGGGGTATGATGAACCACAATATCAGGTCTATGATATTGAAGCCTTCCACGTGATATTGGGACCTGCCTTGTTTCCTATAAATAAGAAGTGTACTTGGTTTTGGCAATTAGTCTTAGTCCCTTACCCAAACTCTTACCTTTTTCCCTTTCTAGAGATAGAATTATTTCTAAGTGCCCGTAGTAGGAGTCATAAAGTAAATGGATCTTTATTTAAGCATTGTGTACTTGAGCACACCTTGTGTACGACAATAAAGATGAAATTTGTGATAAGCCTTGCAGCATTCAGAATAGATTAATTAATGTTAATTACTGTTACTTAATGCTTTCCTTAGTTAATTAATGTTCTCTCTCTCACCCTACAACTCTCCTAAGTAAGCACACTCAATAGGACCACTTTGAGCATGCGTGTAACACTTGGTAACCTAGTAACGATTAGCATTTGGTAATCCCAGTAGTGTTGCACTAGTTCAAGATGTGTATAGCAAGTTAGAACAGATGCTAGTGTTAAGACTAGTTAAAGCATAGTTGAGTCGTTAAATTAAATTAGTTATTTAGTTATCTCTCTTNAAGCATAGTTGAGTCGTTAAATTAAATTAGTTATTTAGTTATCTCTCTTCTTCCTTTGTAGCACCAGGACCTAAAAACATAAAAGCCATAAAAATCATGTACCTCAAGTTTACTTAACCATACAATCATGTTATACAAGTAAGTTTGGGAAGACAATGATTGATCAACCTATCCTTGTTCTACAAAGGTGCATAAGCACTTAGTCCTTAGAATTCAACTGGATCATGCGTGGATGCTTGTATTCATATGGTTGAGCGTAGGGATACCTCGCCATTCATCACATATGATAAAATGATGTTGTATGGCTCTAAATGTGGTAAAGGTAAACATAGTGGACATGATTAGAAATTCTATCTCTAACTACAATGAAAATGTAAGACTATTCTAGCCTATTCGCAACAACTATCAATTCCTAGTTTTCTTTACACATCTTGGGCTGTTGTAATTGTTACTTGGATTACCAAGTAACTTTACTACTAAGTGAATCAAGCAAAGCCACTGCTAGGTTACCAAAAAATTACGCTTTACATACAAAACAACTTGTACTCATTCTATCTTTATTAATGAACATTAGAATATTAAATGACTTAGGAAATGTAAATGACACAGTAAAAGTAAACAACATAGGAAAGTAAATATATTCAATGTGAGATGCTACAATGATGAAAAACAATCTTGATATTTATTCTTGTTCATGAATTGTGTCTAGGAACAATCCACTCAAATAAAAATGTCATACAATTGTTAATCACTACACTATTGGCATTTACAACTAATTCTAACTTAAAAAAAACAAGCAATAAGAATTTTGCTAATTGTTGGCCAAAAACTTGTTTTCAATGAAATGGTGAACTTGTATTTGTAGGCATGAACATGGCCCACTACATTGTATATTGGGTTACGATATCGCATCTAAGATATCATAATCCTTGATAAAATTTATTTCATCATACCCTCATGACTAATTGAAAACTTATCCTTGATCAAGAGTCTGCATGTCTGGATCATTGAACATGCACAATAAGGCTTCAAGGTTAGCCCATTTTAGGCAAAAAAATGCTAACTTTCTTTTTAACTCTTAACTCACTACTCAATAAAAATCTAAGAGATTGGTGGGTTGGAAATTACCTTGGAAATTTGGATTTCTAGCATCAATGTCCTATTAGCACTGAACTATTGATATTATTTTCTTTCCCAAGTTTTATCCAAGCATTTTCTATATACTAGGATTTCCTTGGATACCTTGTTAATATCTAATCATAGCTTAAAGATGATCTTTGTAAGCTCAACAAAGAATCAAGGACAGATTGTCTCTAAAGTCCATAGAATCATCTCTTCGCCAGCCTAGTCCAAATTACAACATGGAAGTGGATGATGTAGAACTTTAGGAATTATGTAGCTTCCTTCCTTGTCCATAGCCTTGATGGCATCAACATGCATGTTTTCATAAAAAAGAGGCTTGCTTAAAATTTAATCTAACTTCCTCTGCTTATTTTCCATAATGCTCCTTTCATTAATGAGAAAGAAGCACATAGGTTTAATTACAAGAAGCCATAATGCTTTGACATTCTTGCAATAGGCAAAATAAACAAACAAATAATTTTCATAGTAGAAACTCAATCTTGCATCAAAATATTGGCTAAACATTAAAAACATCTTCTCATTGCATTAATCTCATGTTGAAATCACCTCGAATTCTCTACATTGTATGTCAAATCCTAGCTTACAACTTTAACATCTTATGTGAAAAATAAAGCTTTGGTATAGGACGTTATTTAGATGTTTAACAAACACCATCTATGTCACAACCTTTCCTTCACTACATACTATAGATCTTACATTTTGTGTCAATATAAATTAATGTGGGATGCCAAAACTAAAGTTAGACATTTGGCAAAAACATCTATAACTTTAAGGTTTTACATTATTTCCTTTGACATGCAACATCATTCTTTTTCTACATGTTGTTTCGAAAAAACATCATGTACCGAACGTTAAATCCTTGACGCTTCTTGTCGAAAAGTACTTTTAACATGCAATATTGCCTATCTCTAACACTTAGTGCTTTGCAAAAGTGCTTTAGCATTGAAATCTTACGTTGTGTTCTTTGCAGAAAAACCCCCAAAATTACATTTTCTTACATTTATTTTGCTTCATTTTTTCCTGCACTATATAATGCATTTGATAGATTTAGTTTATAACAACATAAAATTTGCAAAATTCATTGTCCTAGTTATGTCATTGCTCAATTCACTATAGTAATGTTAAATTTGAAATTCTAATTAATTTGATCCTAAAAATCTACTACAAAACCTAGATTTTGATGCATTTTTAGTATATCAATAAGATAAACTGCAAAATCAATGCATGCATTTGATTTCTAGTTGTAGATCTAAAAATTTTCCAAAACCCTCAAAACCTAAGCTACACAACAAGGTTCTTGATCCCCACAATAAAATTGAACTAAAAATTAACATTTAAACTTGAAATTTACTTTTTACTACTAAATGACGTTGCATCTACCTAGCAAAATCTTTCAAAAATCCTAAAACCCCAAGAACAGTTGCTATGATGAAACCATAGTAATAATAAACTTGGTGAAAATTCCTAACTAAGGCTTGGGTACCTTACATCTCAGCTCTAGAATAAAGTGAGTGGGTTTGAGGCAATCTCTCACTACTATTGGTGAATCCACCCCTAATTCCTTACTTGTTGTTGCTGCAACTTACCACTCTATTTTTGGTATCATGGCTTGCTTGTTGATGGTAGTTGATATCATGGCTATTGCAAGTTACATGTAATAAGGTTTTAGATAGGAATGGTTGACTTAATTGGCCAACTCATTCCCATCCATCTCAACTATCCTAAATGCTCCATTACCATAGGCTCTAGTGATAAGGAAGGGCTTTTCCCTAGATAAATTCTCAACCAATTGGGAAGGGTCCTTCCCAGTTGGCTAAGAATTTATCTACATGCTCACAAATGGCTTTAAGGACTAGGTCTACTTCCTTGATCTTAAGCGTGGTCAAGTTATGGTGGTGCTGTAATTTCTACCTCTCTTGATAGTACTTAACACAAGCAAGCACTTGCATACATTGCTCCTCCACTAAGTCTAGGTTCGTTATCTGCAACTCCTTGCTTTACTTATTGTTGATGAAGTTAGTTAGAGCCACCCGAAGTGATGGTACCTACAATTTAAGTGGTAAAACAGCTTCAGAATCATAAACCAAGCTATAAGGTGTTACACTAGTGGTTGTATGATAAGTTGTATGTTAGGCCCAAAGTGCATGGACAAGACACTCATGCTATTTATGCTTGTTGTTATTGAGCATCTTCTTCAACAAGTTGATGATGGCCTTATTTCTTGCCTCTGGTAGCCCATTGGCTTGACGGTAATAAGGTGATGAGAAAGAATGCTTAATGCCTAAGTCATGACAGAAATCCTTTGTTTCTTGGCTTCTAAACTATGGTCCACTATCTGTAGCTATGGTAATGGGTATGCCAAAATGAGCAAGAATGTTATCTAGTATAAATTTACAGCCTTGTTTGGATGTCATCCTTCTTAGGGGAATAGCTTCAACCCACTTTGTAAAGTATATGGTTGTGGTGATGATGAAGTTATGACTCATAGAAGACTTACGCATTATAGGCCCAATGATATCCAAACCCAATTGTTGAAATGGCTAGGTTATCTTAGGAATGTGCAACTCAATCGGTAGCACATGTATAATGTTGCTATGTCATTAGCACATGTAATAATGTTTAACCTTATACAAGCAATTGCTTTTTATATAGGGCCAATAATAGCCTAATTGTCTAATCTTAATGGCCATAGCTTTAGGTCCTATATGTCCCCCACAAACACCCTCATGAACCTCCTCTAGGATTGTTCTAGATTTAGTTTTACCCAAGCACTTTAATAATACACCATCGTAGGAATGTCAACATAATGTGTTATCTCCTATGATGACATATTACTTTGATCATTTGTGTACAACATCCTTTTGAGAAGTAGTCAGTCCTTGTGAGGATTCACCATGCATAAGACAAAACTTGATATCATCATACCACTCCCTAGTGGAAGCAGTACAAACTACCGCCACAAAGGTATCCTCAATGTTCTAGGTGATGGGGATAGAACAATCCACAGTTAAGGTGGGAAACTTACTAAACACATTTGGCATCACACTAAGGGCTAACATTTGGCATTCTTCTTTCGAGTATGTGTTGGATATCAGCATCTACAAATTGGTTAACAATTACTTCCCTAGGTCATAGTAAGGTTGTAAATGTTTGGCTTTCCATGCATAGACTTTAGTTACTTGGTTAATCACAAGTTGTGAGTCACCTTTGATCATTAAGTGTCTAATTCCTAGGCCATAAGCTACCATCATTACTCTAATCAAACCCTCATACTCCACTATGTTGTTGATATATGGAAATTCAAAACAATAGGTGAAGGATCGAATTTCACCAAATGGGAAATTTATGATGGCAACAATACTAGCCCCATGGGTAGTTGAAGCCTCATCAAAGTGCATGAACACCTCATAGCCCTAGGGAACTTGGCTAATTGTGTTAATGTACTCATTAGGGAACTTAGGATCTATGGCTTCTTGGTCATCAACAGGTGATACCGTGAGTTGTATGGTTATAGCTTGACCTTTCATTGAGGATTGACAGATGTAATGCAAGTAAAACTCCACTATTATGGCTTTCCATTAGGCTATATGACTACTTTTGTAGATGTTGATCATATGGCTTATGAAGAGGTAGTATCTCTACTTCTTTAATGAGAAGACTAGTGTTAGACAATACTTCTCCACTTCAATGTATTAGATCTCATGGGCAACTAATGCATGGCTAAGGTAGTATACTAGCATTTCTACTCCATTATCACCTTTCTAACAGAGTAGAGAGGCAATGGACATGTCAAAGATGGCAAGGTAGATGTAAAAAAATTTACCCTATTGTTGAGGATCCCAAATCTTGCTCAAGATTTTCAAAGGCCTCTTGGCATTAAGCCATCCACTCATAGTGAATCCCTTTCTTAAGTAAGTGTTTCATAGGTTGTAACTTATCCATAATCCTAGCAATAAACCTATAGATAAATTGCAATCTACCTTATAATCCCCTAAGCTCCTTAAGGTTGGTAGGCATTGCTAATTTGAATATGGCCTTACCCTTATTAAGATCAACATGTATCCTTGCTTCAGATACTACAAAGCCAAGCATCTTACGAGTCTTGACACTGAAGATACACTTATTGAGATTGAGCCTAAGCTTGTACTTGAAACACCATTTAAGCATAAGATCTAGGTCATTAGCATGATCGTTGGCCACTTTGGACTTAATGGCTATATTTTCTACAAGCCTAACATGTAATCACTAAAGATATAGGTCATGGCTTGTTGATAGGTTGCCCCTATGTTCTTAAGGCCAAAGGGCATCATAGTACATAAAATGGTACCCCAAGGGGTCATGAAGGTCATGCTAAGTTGGTGCTTGAGGATGATCCTAATTTGCGTTGTATCATGAGAATCCATCCATAAAGGACAATCAGGCATGTCTAGCCATAGTATCAATAATGATGAGAGCAGTTACTTTAGTGATTTATTCTAATTATTAGAGTGGAAATTTTTCTAATTATTAGAGTGGCAATTTCTCTAAAATTAGAGTGGTAGTTTCTCTAAAATTAGAGTGGCAGTTTTTCAAATTATTAGAGTAGTTTCTCCCAAGTCTATAAATATAGTGCCTAGGGGCACAATTTAAGAGGAATTCTTGGAAGGAATTCTTTCAGGGGATGTCTTTTAGGAGTCAAGTAGAAAAAATTTTGGAGTTAGAGTATTTTCCAAGTGCCCACAATAGGAGGTCTAAGTGTGGATGGATCTTTATTCGAGCATTGTGTACTTGAGAACACCTTGTGTATGGAAATAAAGACGAGCTCTTAGATTCATCCTTGTAGCACTTGAGATTTTTTTTCTTACTTATGTCCTTTATTTTATTTTTTTTCTGAATTTATTTTATTTTATTTTATGCACTTTACATTTTTGTTATGAGCACACACAGTATGATCACTTCCAGCATGCATGTAACACTTGGTAACCCAATAACGATTAGCGTTTGGTAATCTAAGTAGTGTTGCATTGGTTCAAGATGTGTACAGTAAGTGAGAATAGATACTAGTGTTAGGATTAGTTTAAAGACTATTTAATCATTAGTTAAGTTAAATTAGTCACTTAGTTATCTCTCTCTCTTCTCCCTTATTAGTAGCAGGACATAAAAACATAAAAGCTATAAAAATCATATGCCTCAAACTTACTTAACGATACAATCATGACATACAAGTAAGTTTGGGAAGATAACAATCAACCAACCCATCCTTGTTCTATGAAGGCGCATAGGCACTTAGTCCTTGGAATTCAACTGGATAATGCATGAAACGCTTATATTCGTATGGTTGAGCATAGGGGTACCTTGCCGCTCATTAAATAAGTTGATTAATACTAGACAAAGGAAATTCATCCTTGATGGTTACTTTATTTAGGTATTAGAAATCAATGCAAATACAAATACTCCCATTTTGCTTATGGACTACTACTCTGCTAGATACCCATTCTGCATAATCGATAGCCCTCATGAAACTAGCTTGGTAGAGCTTTGAGATCTCATCACAAATTGCCAAGGCTAAATCAAGTATAGTTTTGCACACTTTTTTCTTAACTAGTCTAATGCCAGGGTCTAGTATGATGTTATGTTGTACTAAGTGTAGGTCTAGGCCAAGCATATCTTCATATGACTAAGCAAAGGCCTTAATATTGCCTTGTAGGACCTTGGTGATGTCTTGAGCCTATTGAGGTTCTAGTGAGGAACTTAGTTTAAGGGTTTTCTCCTCACCACAGTGTGTTGTGATAGGAACCTCAACCAAAGAGTCTTTGGTTATGTCACCTACATCTAAGTCAAGGGTTTTGACTAGGTTTTCAGGCCATTCTAGAGGTTTCTCTATCAAGGTTCTATGGTCAACAAGACTCTCAGGCTAAAGATCTAGGTAGTTAGGGTTAATACACTGTTCAACATCACCATGAGGTTCATGTAGGCACAAAGGCAAACTAATTTACTTCCAAGTACTCATACTTTAATCCTACATGTTAACCAAAAGCATATTAAGTAACATCTAGGTAAAATGAAGAAACAATGTTAAAATGCTATAAATTTATGCAAATTCAGGCTATGCTAATGCAAATAAGGTCATCTAAGACTATAAATAGAGTAAAAACAAGTAAAAAAGTGCAATAAGGACCAAATAAAGGTTAACCAAAGGTCAAACAAATGGAAATACAAGAAATAAGGCCAGAAATGGTCAACAAGGATCAGAGTTTTGCTAGGTTTAGGCCATAGTGGGTAATGGTCACATGGTGGTTAGGGAAGGTTAAACACCATCATTCAATACCAATCAAAGGCTATATAAAGTTCATATTAAGTCAAGAAGATCAACAATGTAATACAAGATCAAAAACAAGTCAAAACATCATGTAATAAGGTCAAATCAAGAAAAATAGTTTGCATATGGTGAAACTTTGCTAATGTAGGTAAAAAAGGGTTAGGTTTTGCTAGATTTAGACTTAGTAGGGAATGATTTAGGGTTACAAGGTTTTGAGTACATTTGGGCATCACTCAGGGTTATTTTTGGGTTGTTTAGAACTAAAAATCAAGGGTTTTAAAGCTTTAATGCTGGATCCTTGGTGTTTCCATGTTGGCCAATGTTGAAGGAGTAATCCCCAATGTGGAAGAAACATTTAGACAATTTTCCAAGCTTGTTTACATCAGTTTTCAACTCCCAATGGCTTGCATGTTAGTGTAGTTGACTGGAGAAGGAAATGGACTAGTTTTGGCATCAGTTTCAATCCTTGCGATCACTTTTTGAAGCCTAAAAACATCTTCCATTTTGGATTCATGCTAGGCAATGTGTTCCTACCATGGAAACAAAGGAAAATGGGTTTTAGGGCATCTAGAGAGTCAAAATCAAGGTTTTGGGGCCTTCCCAAGAAAGTGCAAGGCCAAATATGTTATAATTGAGGAGTTTGGAGGCTAATAAAGGCCAAAAGTAGGTTTTGAAATTTAATCCCCCTATTTCCATGCTGGATAGCATGGATGGGAGGGGGCTTAGGGTGGAGGATAAAAATCCAATCCAAAACAAGGTTAAACAATGTCAAACTAGCAATTGGAACCCAAATTTGGAAGTTGTGCATCCTCTAACTTCATTTTGAGGTTATTTGAGTATATTTTGAGCACCAAAATAAGTTGAAATTACTTCCCCCCTTTTTTCCATGCTGGGCATGGTGGCCCTAGCATGGAAGAATGGGGATGCACCTATCCTAGGGTTTTGGGATGGTTTGGGAACACATCGACTAGGTTTTTAGGCTCCTAGGGCTATAGATCATGATTTTCCAAGTTTCTTGCTTATTTTGGTCATGTCTAGAGGCTATATGATGGAATCTAAGTTTTCAAACCCCTATTTAGACATTGGGAAGTTGATCCAGTGTGGAAGACAAAGGTGGATGAGTTTTGAAGGCTAAAATGAAGTTGAATGAGTGCACACTTAAAAATATGAGGTCCTAGGCTTCTTCGATGTGGATTTTTGGTTTCCAAGAGTGCAATCTATCATCCAAAGAGGAAAGGAAACTCTTCCAATCTATTTTCATACAAGCCAATGTGGAAGAGACCTTCCCTAGCATGGATGGACCAAGAATCCCAGATCTAGGCCAATTTAAAAATGCATGTCAACTTCTAGATTTACCAGGGTCAAGGGCTAGGGTATAAGGTCAATTTTTGGCAATTTTGGATGTTCCTAACTGGTTCTTTGGGCTTACCCCCATTTTTCCACACTAGGGGTGGGATGTCTAGAATGGATCCAATTAGGAAGATCAAAGAGGACATCTTTCTGGCTATATGGGATCATTTTTGCATTGTTTGAGGACTCTAAAAGATGAAAACATGATCCTAGGACATACACAAGGTTGTCTAGTGTCTCTTTGAGGTGTCTAAGGGTCATTTTTGAATCATCCTCAAGTTATTCCTTCCCTCATATTTCCACACTAGCCACCATAGAAGAGGTGGCTCCTAGCATGGAATAACTAAGGGACTCTATTTTTTACTATTTTTTTTCACTTCTAGTAATGCATGTGGGTTGTCGGGGTTGTTAGTGTTAATTGTAGATGCTTAGGATCAAAATTTGGTGATTTCAAGGGTGGTTAGGTGGTTTTTGGACTTCACCCCCTCCATCCAAGCTAGGGCTAGGATGATTAGCATGGATGGGATCTTCCACAGTGTGGAGAACCCAAGGGGGGCAAGTTTAGCTTGTTTTAGTAGACTTCTAGAAGTTTGGTGGCTTTTGAAAGGGTTGGGTTGCTTCCAGAAGTCAATTTCTATGGAAACTTCAACATTTTTGGCTTCATCCCCATCCATCCACATTAGGGATAGGATGTTAATCATGAATGAGGTTCTCCCCTGTGTGGAAAAACCTTTGAAAGTTTATTTTTATTTCTTTTTGACATCTTGGTGTCTTTCGAAAGGGCTATCAAGGTTCTCATGTAAGTACAATGTAATTTAATGTTCTTTTCATGCATTTGGGACTTCCCACTAACCTTCCTAGCTGCATCCACATTGTTTTCATGCTAGGAAGCATGGAAGAGCTCTTCCCTAGTGTGGATGAACCAAGAATGTCAAATCTAGGCTCCTTTGGCAGCTAATCAACCATGCATGTTAGCCTTTGGGGTTATCGGTCAATACTTGGTGTCAAGATTCACTAGTTTGAAGACTCCTAGGTGCCTCATGTAATCAACCTCTCTTCTTTCACGTTGGGCATGATGGACCTAATGTGGATGAGAGTGGGCTGGAAGTTTTGTGCCAATTTTGACTACTTTTGAGGCATCTGGAATCTCTAGAAGGTCCCGGCAAGGTTTAGGAGTCACTAGGATAGGTTATTTGGCTATTTTAGCTCATAAATGAGGCTTTCTTACATACCCCTTAGGGTTCCATGTTTGGTAGCATGGAGGCAGATTCAATGGCATGGAATAGGCTATAGGTGAAAATTGACTACTTTAAAGGTCAAACTAGGCTACCAAAAATGACTACTAGGTAGTTAATTTAGGCAATTTTGGTCATCCCCCATCCATCCATGTTAGGGTTAGGATGCTAAACATGGATGAGGTCTCTCCCAGTGTGTAACCATAAAATCCTAAGGTTTTGAGCACTTTCAACTACATTTGGTGAGCTTTTGGGGCTACTGAGGGTGATTGGAGGGGTTCTAGTTCATGTGGATCCACTCCAAGGGCCAAACTTGGGCTATATGGGTGTTAGGGGATAAGAGTGGGTGTTACCCCCATTCTTCAATGCTGGGCAATGTTTCCCTAGTGTGGAAATTCAAGATGTTCAGTTTTGGCAATGTATCACTCCCTTTCAGAGCTTGGCGTTGAATGAGGTAAGTTATAGTTGCCAAAAATGGCAAGAAAGTAAGGTTCTAGGGGTTTTAAGTGGTGGGAGGTATCTATCCATAGTGTTCATGGAATCCCTAACATGGTTGCATGGAATTTAAGGCCTAAAAATGATTCTAAGTGTTCAAGGGATCAAAACCCCAGCATTAATGAATATTCCTAACTAAGAGTGAAGGCATATGGTGAGGCCCACTGTCCAAAATTTAAAATTTCAAAAATTAAACTTATTCCCCACTAATCCTAGCATGGAAAGGACTTTTCCCGTTTTCACTTTAGTGCACTTTGAGTTATAGTGAATTGAATTGGCAATAGGATTTTAGAGATGGGCATTTAGGTTTAGATTAGGTTATTATGGGTTATTTTCACAAGTTTCAATAACAATTTTTATTCTTGATAAATAGTACATTAGTGAAGATCTTCAAAAGATATTTTTGTAGAAAACACAATCCATTCTCAACATGGAATCATCATAGTTTCCCTTTAGCTAATGTAGAACCTCCATCCCATCCAAATTTTAGAGTTTTTCAAACAGCGTGGAGGTAAGAGTAAGAACACATGGATCCAGAAGGTAAATGAGAAAGCAAGAAACCTATTTGGATTTTCCAAACCAATCTCCATTCAAGTATCCTTCTTGGCTACCCCAAGGTAGGCTATTCTAACCATTTTTCTTTCAGTTTCTACCCATTTTTCTTGTTTTCCTAGCTAGGGTATGGTCATTTTTGTTAGATCTATGATGAGGGAAGGGATATAATGAAATTTTGATGAAATTATACCTCATTTCTGGCTAGTTATACGTATATGTAAGGTTATTTCACTATTTTTACATTGGTAGACTTGATTTTCAAAATAGACTTGTTGTTTTGGTGCTTTTTTACAAAATTTTAGGCAAGGAGCAATTTTTCTTAGATCTATGTTGCAATGTTTGTCAAAATTTAATTTTAATAAAATTATACCCCCTTATTTTGGTATTTTTCTATGTGGGTATTAGTTTTTTTAATTTTTTTGACTACAATTCATGCCTAGATTAAGTTAGGTTTTACAAGCTTTGTGATTTTTATTGCTTTTTTAATGAAAAAAGCAAGCAACATTGTGTATTTTTTTATTACAAAAATGGCTATATTTTTGTAAAATATAAGGTTATGTATTTTTATGGTTATTTTTGAGCTTTACATTGGTTATTGTTTCATCTAATTTAGATGTGAAATGATAAAGTTATGGCCATTTCAATCAGGTTACATAATTAGGGGTTGTACCATTTTTTAGATTTTCATCCAAATTAATGAATTTTTCTTGAATAAATGATAAGGGTTTAGAATTTTTTCTAAGAGTGGGTGCATTAGGTTTGATTCAAGCTTTAAAACCTTATTGGAATCACTCCATTTGGATATCAAATGAATTTTTAGTAAAGTTTTTCCCAACCTTGGGTGAAAGGGGGTTTAGGTTGATGGCTACAATTTTGCTATTTTTGGCTATGTTTTATGTAAAAATGGCTATATACTTCTAGTTGTAATGGCCAATATGAAAAGCTTATGATTTCAGGATTCTTTCTATGGTAGAATCACTAAAATTAGCACTATGATGAATTTTTAATGAATTTTTTATCTATGTTATGTCAATTAGGATTAATTTTGGTTGTAGCACTTTTCCCCTTTAGAGATGGATGTTCTTAACATACTTAGAGATTCATCTTATCAACTTCCATGTGCTCAAGGATTTCTAGGAATGTTTTTAATGCTCCAAATCTGATTTTAAAGGTCATAAGAAATTTTTACTATTTTTAATAACATTCATGCTAGTGGCTATTTTCTAGTCTTTAAATTTGGTTATGTGTCAATTGATGTGTTATCTAGGCCATAATGCCTTGGCTATGATGTATGAGGCTATGAAAGGTTTTAATTATTTTGTTGTTAAAATCTTTGGATAAGTTTGAATAAATTCCTTAGAATTTTTTATAGGGGCTAATTTCATCCCTAACTATGATGTTTTAGAAACTTGTCAAGAAATTCTAGTCGATTGTGATATTTCTGCTTTTCCATGTAGGACCTTCTTAAAGCCCATACTCATCATAGCTAAGTTAGTGGGCATCTTATGCTACATCAACCACCCTAAGGCAAAAATTGCTTTTCTTGACATGACCTTAGAGAGGAGTTCCATGTGGTTTTGACCAAGGGCAAGGGAGTTCCTTACCTACATCCTACAGAATTTTAGTGTGATGCTATGGTCACACTTGCTTGCATATGTGGATGGGATCATAGTGGAGATACTCATGCCTTGGCCATTCATTCCGATTGCTAGGTTCATCATTGACGATCCACTACCTCAAGAAGCAATGGAAGTAGCAAACATGATTGGCACATGCTACCTCACAGAGATCTGGACCATGCCAGAGTATAGTTAGTATAATGCTAAGAACACTTTGATGGTGTTACACAAAGTCCACACATTGTTTGAAAACCCACTTGGCACCATATATCATTTACAAGTGTAAGAATGATTATTATAGTGTTTTTGTGTTTTTTGGCTTTGTTGGTTAAGTTACCTTTCCTAACTTGTTGGCTTTTTATGAACTTCTTGTAGGTATAAGGTCAATGATCAAGGCTTGATCACTAATAATCAAACCTTGATGGTGGCTCAAATTACCTTAGATGTATTTACCAAAGGCCACCAAATTAGAACTATTTTGTATGAACAATTAAGAGAGGACTTTAGTAGATACACTAAGGACTTCAACCTCATCTAAAAGAAGTGTCTGGTCAACAAGATGATACACAATTAGTGGGTGGGCTCCAAGAGCATCTAGAATCAGACCTTTGTAGCTTGAACCTCCACTCAATCCACACCAAGCAAGAAGAAGAAAGGTAAAGACAAGAGTTGTAACATCCAATGTTTTATGATCACTAAAGTTTTAAGTAAACTATCATGTTAATTAGTTATTAAACATGCCTATTCTAATGCTAAAGATTTGATTTTTACCTTACAATACCTTCCACCTCTGTTGATGTTACCTAATCAGTTTCAGGACGTCATGAGGATACCTTCATCTTAAAGTTTTGTGAGGTGATACCAGCACATGAGTGGTTGAGGGGATAGGTGCCTAGGTACATCCAAGCAAACATTGAGTGTGTGAATTTGCTTGATGTGTTTATGGTACCCATCCCTTTCATCTCCACTCTAGAGATGTTGAACATCATCGAGTCCTTTGACAAAGAAGCAACTAATTTTAGCATCATAATTTGAGACGTGCCCATTATCATATTCATCGATGAGGGAACCTTTTGCAACTTGTTTGGTGTTTCCACTAATGGGGAAAAGGTTGCCACCAAACTAGTGAAGGAAGCGGGTCATTGTGATGAAGTTTTGAAGTGGTTCAATGCTAGCAAGGGTCACTCTAGGGTTTTCATGAATAACTTCACAAACCTTGAGGCAAAGGCATCATATCCTTTGTTCAGGTCTCATTCATTTCTCAAATTATTATCACAAAAGAAGGTAATCAATATCACAAATGGGTGGACCTTTAAGAGGGTCCTAATGGAGGCTACCAAATTCAACTAGCTGGCTACTTTGGCTATTGGGCTTCAAGAGAAGATCCCCAAACTCCACAATGATTCCTCTACAATAATCCACATGCATTTTGCATTTTTTGTAAGTTATTTAAAGAGCTTAGTGAGTTTTTTGGTGGTGTGGAGGAATGGATGATGGATTGCCCAAGACCTAGACCAACTTTCTAGACCTTGGATAAAGCACATTTATGTAACCATGCAAGCCTAAAACCCACCAAATGAGATGGATGATTCACTATCTATTACCACCAAGGATCTTGGTGGTAGGCAATTTGAATCCTTTTATAGCATAGGGAAGGCACCCCTCATGATTCCCACAAGTATCCTAGAGACCTAACAGTTACATATAGAGACCTAAGGGGTAGCCAAGGCCAAGCTCAATAGGCCTGTAGAGGAAGCATCGCCAATGTTAGAGTAGCCCACCTAGAATAAGCTTAAATTTAAGCTTAAGACATCACATCAAGAGGCTATAGTTATGTTTTATCTATGTTTTGGGTATTCTATGATTTAAGATTTATGGCTATGTCATGGTTTTAAGTGCTAATCAATTTTTTATATGCTATGGTTGTAGACAAGCATTGGAACATGGTAGCCCAAGATACTATGAATGAGAAAGCATAGAGGCATGCAGCCACGGTAGTGGAGGAAGAACAAAGGCATGCAAAGGAGGTGCTCTTACAATAGCATGAGGCTAAAGGATTAGCCAACATAGATATCGATGATCTAGATGTCTTGTTCAGTGAGGTGGTGCTAGGTACATCCCTCGTCATCATCCCATAGGGGAGAGAGGAGGAGTTAGGTATACACGTCTTAACACTTCTCATTATATCCTATAGTTTTAAGTTTGGTTTTTCTCCTAACCATTCAATGATTGGTATGCTTATAGTAGTTCCTGAGCCACTAGTGTAGGCCCTTGTCCCTAAGTTTCACATGAAACCATGGGTAGATGTCTCGAACAAGATGAAGTTTATGCATGGGATGGCCAAGGACATCATTAACCAGTTGTAACAAGTTGCACCCAAGATAAGTAGGAACTTTTTTCTATGCTTTAGTCATTTAGCTATGTTATAGGTTGTGTTTATGTTATGACTATCTTAGGTTGTAAAGTATGTTTATGGTTGTAAACTATGTTTATGTAGTGTCATTTATGGAGTGGAATCCTAGTTGAGACATGGAGATCAACTCCTTGCCAAAGTTTCCCCCTAATGTATAGAGTGTACCCTTGAAGTTGTACGAAATTGCTACTGATCTAGCATTTTCATGTGCAAAAACTTCATGGGATATAGAGAGGCCCAACGAATCCCTATGGGAGTAGGTTGTGGCCTTGAGGGAGAAAACTTAATGATAGGAGTAGGTGATTAGGGATCTCTAGGAATACAAGGCCTTTATGGAAGCCCAAGTGGCTAACTCAAGGGAATTTTGCACCAAAGAGATCATGTGGGCCCACTATTGGCATACCATTCAGGAAAAGGTAATGCCCTCACAAGAGATGGCAGAGTAGCGGATGTAGATGGATCTCATCTCCCAAAAGGTTAAGGATTGGAAAGATCACTATGCTTGGGTCGTAAAGTTGGGTAGGACACAAAAGAACCACAAGCGATAGTATAAGGCTAATCAAGAGGCCTACCTAAATTGGCTCAAAGAGTAATTAGTTGAATGATGTAAGAGAGAGCTATTCATTCAAGGAATCTAAGCAGAGTGTGCCTACAAGCTCTTCGAGAGCACTCTCAGAGTGGATAAATCCCCTAATCCTCATATCACCACTACTGCAAGTGAGACCTCTGTAGCTACTATTACCTAGGAACCACCTACTTGGAGCATAGTAGATAGGACTAGCATCCTCACTGACATTGATTCTGGGGATATTGACTAGGCCAATATGATGGACCATATCCTCCATCATTTGGAGAATGGCCTTCAACATCTATTCCTAGAAGTCATGGAGTTGGATTCCCCAAAGGTTTGATGTATTCTATATTTAGTTTTATTTTAAGTTATGGTTTTTGGTTTTTGGTTATTGATTGCCTATGTGTTGTTGTATTTCAGACACCTAGAGACATTGGTGGTCCCAACGGTGAGGGTGGGGATGATCCACCACTTCCTCCTCCAGACATCCCTTAGCATCCCCCATTTGCATGCTTTAGCTTATTGGCTATGTCTTCTTATTTTTATGTTGATGGATATTGTTAGCCAAAACTATTTTATGGATGACTATTATTATTTTTTTGACATTTTACCAAATAGTGTGGTCATGGCTATGTATGTTATAAACACTTTAAATTTAAATTTTTAGTTTTTATTTTGGCTATATATATTATTATAGTGGTATAAATGTTGTAAATGGCTATATTGATGATTTTGGTTATGAAGTTAATGGCTAAATGACATGATTAAACATAAATAAGGTGAAAAGATATGCATGCCAATTTTAGGCCATGGAAAGCATAGGTTATTTAAATGTTTTGCTATTTTAAGGTCATGGCAAGCCAACTAAGGTCTTCTAGGAATAAGGTAAACCCTGGCAGCTTCTCCACCATCAAGAAATTGGCAGTTGTAGGCAATCACTCCCTTGCTACAAAGTCCAAGGAGATAGACCCATTGATAGCAACCCTTGATCAATTGAAGGACTTGAGAGCTACAGTTGGTATAGGTTGTATCTGCTCTATCAAGCCTAAGCATTCAACAATGGTGCATGGGATGATGTTTGTTGTAGCTCGATCATCAACATGTACTTGATGCACCTTAAACTACCCCATCCAAATCATGATGAAAAGAGGAGCCCTAGTTACTTTGTCATCTTGGGGACCTACTTTTATTTCTCTATCATGAAACACCAGCAATGTTGACATTGCTTCCCTTGGTAAATAAGGAACCATTATCACATGGATAGATTTCTCATTAGAAAGGATGTTCTCATGAATGGGGATGGAAGTCAACATCTTAACTAGCATCTCACAGTGTGTGGTAGAAGTCATGATCAAGTCATAAAAGCTCAACGTTGTATTATTTTGCTTGAGGGATTGTCTAACTTGATCCATCATACTAAGGAATTTTTTGTTGTTGGTCATGGGCTTATCGCCCTAGTTGTGCTTTACTTCCTTCATGCACCCCAAAATGCAAACTTTAGTCTTAGGTTGTTGGGGTCTTTCCTCTTTCTTTTGATTTTGGGTTTTGAGGTCCTTGTATGATTTGTTGGTTGAGGCCAGCTGGGTAGAGGAGGTCATGGGTATAGATGAGATGGGAGTGAGCTTCGATAGGTCCACTTCCTTCCATGCCTCCATTTACTTGTCACCCTTGTTGTTATTCTTTTGCTTATTCTTCTTTGTCTACTTTGTTGAAGTCTTTTAGTTGTCGATCATTGGTTGTGAGGAAGAGGCAATAGCATTGGCCATTACAAGATGTCATTGTATGGTCATGTCAATTGGTTGGGCTATGGTTGGTTGGGTTATGTTGGGCTAGGGCACCTTAATGACAAAAGGCTTCCTTGGAGGCATCCATGATGGTACTCTTACAAAAAAAGGAGGTCTTGAGTTGGTGGAGGTTGAAGAGGCCCTTTCATCATGAGGGGACACTTGGATCATGAATGGTTCCCTCATTGGTCTCTAATTGTCATCAATGTTGAATGTTGAAATAACATAGGAGCTGTTATTAGCTTTCAATGGGTCCTTGTACAACTACATCAATTGATTTTGTTTTTGGATTGGGTTGGAAGCATCTAGGATCAACTCTCCCCTATCCATTATATTTTTCAAGTCATCCTTCAATGTAATGCAAAAGCTTGTGTCATGACCAGGTAGTTGGTGATAGTGGAAAAAGTTGTCTAGTTTAAAGTACCTAGGTAATTAAGGATCATCTTTTATTGCTTGAGTGGGGTCTTTGGCTATTTCACATAGTCTCTCATGCTTCTTTCGAGTGGCTTTGGTCATTTGCTTATATTGTATGCACCCACTCTTCAATAGTTGACCTAACAATTTAGATGACTTCAAAGGTAGGGTAGTGTACTTGCTACAATCCTTCTGCTCAAAGTTTTTCCTAGTTGTTGTTGATGTAGTGGCCCTAGATGTTGATGGTTGGTTATTGCAATTATTAGTAGGGGCCTTGGATGGGTTGGTCCTTGGATCCTAATTAGTGGTCTTGGAATCTTTGGTTAGTATTACTATGACCACATTATTATGTTTGCTCTTCTCCTTGTTCCTCCATGTATGTTGATTTTTGTATGCTATGTAGGTTGAGTCATGACTAGCCTCCACAACATCCTTTATATTCTTGGATTAGAAGAATGTGTGACTAAGTGTTTGTGAGTTAAGATAGTACAACTTGGATTTAATGAAATCATTGACTACCTTCTTAAATATAGCCAAAAGATGAGTTTTGGCTATAGGCTCTAGTATTTCTTTTAGTAGATTATTCCACCATTGGATGAACTTCTACATGAGCTCAAGGGATCCCTACTTGACCTTCATGAGTTGGTCAAGCATAGCATCGGGCTTCAAGTTGTACTTAAAGCAGCTAATGAACTAGACTATAAGTTCTTCAAGGATGAATATGGATCCTCTAGGTAGGGCATGGTATCAATCAAGCACTTTCCCAATCAAGGACATAGGGAAGATTCTCATAATAGTTTGAGGCCATGGTTGCAATAGTAAGCACTTGGATAGAAAGGTTATAAGGTGAGCATTGGGATCACCTTCTCTATTATACTTATTGAATTAAGGGATAGGGACACTAGGAGGAAGTGTCAATAGTGGGATCATAGGACTGATGGGATGATCCTAGTAAAAATCCATAATCTTGACACTTTGGAAAGTAGAGGATTTGAGTCTCTTGAAATCATCCCTTAGGTCTTGGATCATTTGGAAGACCTGATCTAAGCCCTATGGCATCCCAGTTGGCTGTTGGCCTTGCACATATGGTTGTCATATTTTTGGTGAGGCTTGCAGCGTCACTAGTGGTTGTAGGATAGAAAGGATTGGTTACATCATTGTTGTAGTCTATGGGCCAAACAAAGAAAAATATGTTTGTGTTAGTATTTAAGGAACAAACAAGAAAAAGGGGATATGTGATCCATGAGTTGCTTGGGGTCCCATGGTGAATCCCACAAGGATGGTTAGTGGGTTTGTGGTGGTAACAACCACCACCAATGGCTGCACAGATCAAGGCTATGGGGCAAAAGGCATTGATATGTTATAAGTTGTTGGTTGTGGTGTTGATTGGGTCTGATGAGTAGTTATGATTGGTTTGGTACCAACCATAGTAGGGTAGGAAGGGGTGAAGGATGGCAGTACCTTACCCATGGAGAAAAAAAAGGCATTAGAGGAAGGCATTGTGGCCCTAGGGGATGTTTGTTGGAACAACCCTCCCAAGATGTTTTCATGCTTAGATTCTACCCTAAACTCATCCTCCTTTTCGTCTGGTTTTTCATCGAAGGTAGCCTTCAAGTTATCTTCATCAATCTCAATGAGAAGGGCTAAGATGCTAGCATAGATGTCATTAAGGGATATCTAGTCATAGGGAGAGGGAATATACTCCTTTCCATTACAATTGATGAGCTCAAATTCCCTCTTGGCCTTTGCTTCCACTCGTTGGATCAGCATGCCAATCTGGATCTTAGAGCAAATGAAGTTATAGTGCTCTTCATTTATTCCTAAGAACCTATGACTTTACCCCCTAAGTCTCAGGGACTATCTACATTCAATCATGGTACAGTCTTTGGGATCATAGACCCTCATGGCTTATTGGCTAGACTCTTCATCAGTGAAACTGATAGGTAATTTGGTTGACTACAAAAAGACATGGTTATAATGTGAAAAAAGGCTTGAGAAAGGCTATAGATGGTAAGAATATGGGTAAATTCTAGCAAATGAAATTCAAAAATGATCAAAAGAAGAAAAAATGGCTAGAAACAAAGCACTTAATATAAATAACAAGTGAGGGATAAGGGGGGTTATAACCCTTTACCAAAAATGAAAAGGTGAAAAGGTTACAACAAACTTCACCCATGTTGGCTTCCCAACTACCTCTACGTTGGGTGTGGCAAGGGGGAAGGAAGGGGGTGAGATGGAGGGATCTCACACTTTTCTATTCCAACGTTGATGAAGGAGGGTGCTAGAAACCAAGTGGAAAGTTATATTTTTTAATTAGAAATTTATTTTGGCAGGCTGCCACTTTTCTCAATTAGGAAAGATGGGGTTTTAGCTAATTTTTGGAAGTTTGATGGCTTCTAGAAGGGTTGCACCACCAACATTAAAAAATTAAAAAAAGAGATAGCCAAAGGGGGGAATGGTATCAATGCTAGCCTTGGGTTTGAAAATTCACAGTAAGTGTTGTGAAAAATTAAAGCACCCAAACACCTACAACTTTCACACTAAGGCTTTTGCTACAAGGGCACAAGTCATAGCATTGATTTTTGAGGGGATTTCCAAGGTTGTTCTGAAAAAATTAAAAAACTTTCAAATGGAAAGCAACATTGGCAATGAGGAAGAAAATTTTTTTATAAAGAAATTGGGTGGAGGCTCTCTTTCTAGCACCAAAAAACTATTGCAATTGAAAAAATCAATCACTAAAAAATCAAAAGATTTGGTGCAACAACCTCAACCTTGAATCCCCAAGGCCTCTAAAAATGGAATTCAAGGTGCCCTAGATGGTCCGATAGATCACCTAGGGACTTATAGAATGCAAAATGTATGATGATATAAATGAAAAGAAAGTAGATCTAGAAACCAAGGGAAAAATAGATTTCACACAAACTAAAATTTTGAAACTTTATTTAAACAAATAAAGAAAAATTTCAAGGATGTGTACAAGAGTTGCTCATAAGAGAGCAAAAAAGGGTTCACTAGGATAAGAGTTCAGAACTCATTGAAGTCAATGTGATATGCTCCATGATATAGGTGCTTAGCCACTCTTGATGTTATTGAAACTCCTCTATTGCAACTTAAAATCTACAACTTTGGTCACTATTGGGGGTGAGAAGAGTGGGGGATTTGGTTGTAAAAATGCTTCATGCTAGGAGTTGGGAATCCAAGAAGTGCAGCATAGAGACCAAAAACCCACAAATCTTAGGGGAGTAACAAGGGGGATAAAAGGCCTATAGAGGTTCCATGCTAAGAGGCTCTAAGAAGTTTTGTTTCTGCAAGTGCTCTTAGAAGCCAAAAGTGTAATCATGCCCAAAATGCCAAAGTATGGAACCCAAAAAGGATGTTGGGATTTAGCCATGATTTTTGCTACAAATTGGCTGACATATTGGCTACAAATTTCAATCACATACAGGTGAGATGGGTGTCCAAATTTTGGGGTTCCACATATATTAAGCATCAAATCCCTATGGCCATTTTGTTTAATATAAATAGTAATAGGGGCACACCATCTACATTGGCCTTTTCTTCCACACTAAGCCTTCTACCATCCTTGCTAGAGTGGTTGGTCAACCTTGAAGTTAATAGAGTGTAGAAATCTTGATCATGTTGCTTCCATGATAGGGGCATGTAATTTCTACACTAGAGGTGAAGCCTCCATGTTGGGATGAAACTTCCATGCTAAGAGGTAAAGTTTCCACACTGAGAACGAAGGTTGTACCCCATTCCACATCCCCCGCCCCCGCCACCCAAACATTAGAGATAGGTGAGGTTTACCTCCTAGTAGGTGTTTCCAATGTAGAAAAGTATGTACCTATCAAATTACCATTTTTGGTATCCCAAAAGGCATTTTTAACCTCCCAAGCCTAAATATAAATACTAGGTAACTCTTTTCACTTGGGGGATGAGACTTTGACGACTTATGAGGCATTTTTTAGGCACCAAAAGTATGAAACATGTGAGATTGGCCCCCATGGTTATAATATTCACATTTATAACAAAGTTTTATCTTAGGTTTCATGGGTTGAAGGCTATATGATGAGAACTGGTTACAACATGTAAATTTTTGTGGTGTTTCAAGAAGTGTATGGTAGACACTTAGGTTTACACTTCCTAGTTATTCTTACATCATTTCTTTAAGCTTTTGGTAGCCAACCTTAGCCAAAGATTCTTATCAATTCATCAACATATGCGATACTTACCAAAAGCATGGCTCTCTCATCTACATTTCTTCATAGGAGCTTAAGATGTATTAGATTACATGGTCCTTTCAAACATGGGATTTGGATCTCATTGGTGCTATTAGCCCTCCTTCATCTATCGAGCACCAATTCATTATAACTTCTATGAAGTACTTTACTAAGTAGTTAGAAGTTGTTTCTTTATGTTCCACTAACTCCCACTTCATATGTGGAGTATCTCTACTTTACTTCATCGAGAATGTGATTAAGAGAATTGAGAGGGTTAGGGAGTGCTATATCTATATTTTCATGTGTGCTTACTAGGATATAGCCATAGCCCACTTCTATGGTGTAGCACTCCATGGTAGGTAGATCAGGGATGCTGTAGATTTTCTTCCTTATCATCCCACTTCATCTAATCCTATTGCAAGTATATACTTGCTCATGTCTTTTCTTGATGGAACCTACTTTAGCTCTTCAATAGTATCTATCAAGAGGGAGTAATGTTCTACCTAATTTAGCTTTTTCTTTATAATTTAGAGACCTAGGTAGATTCTATGGATTTTCAATATTTAAAGCTATTTTCAACAATCCAGATTCAATTTCATGCATCATCTATAATGCATTTTTTGATTTATATCTCTAGCTTGCTACAAATATCATGTTGCATCATCAATAGTATTATTTTGACTCTTCTTCTAGTTTCAAACTTTAATAGCTCTAGCATCGATTCTGCTTCTAGCTTCTAACATTCTATGTCAAACCAACTTTCAATGTCCTAATGTCATTCTTCACTTTTACAGCATCGATAGTCAAAGAAGGAGAACAAGCCAACATCATTCTCCTACTACTTCATCTTCATCATCAAGATCATCAGTGGACTCTGATAGGAGGAGACAAAGGTACTAGGACCATGACAGGGAAGTACGAAGGGCTCATGATCATTATGGCCATCACCTAACGCATTCTAGCATGGAAGATGAAGATTATGGACCAAGAAGACACAGGGATATGCGTGAAGATAGAGAAAGTTATGAGCACCAAAGCAGGCACCACTACAATAGAACTTACAAACCCAAGCACCATGAAGAACCCCTATTGGCAACCTGAAATATGATCAATATTAGGGAAGCTATCTACATACTAACTAGGCATGTAAGGGGTAGCTACATAAAGTGGCTGGACATGAAAAATATGCCCAAATTTGAGTGGTTACAATGTTGATCCACAACACCACCTTCAAGCATTCCATGATGCCTGCACCATAAAAAACATAGAAAGTGACTAGCAAAAATTAAAGTTGTTCCCAAGGATACTTGTGAAAGAAGCTAAAAGTTGATATAGATCATTGAACTGAAATCAATAAGGAGAGGAAGTACCATGCCAGAGCTCTTCAATGATAAATATCAAACTTACTCACGAGTGTCAAACTTAAGGAAGTAGATCCAAGGATGGAAGTAAGGGACACATGAATCCCTTAATGTAGAAATGGATAGATACTATTCCTTACTACACAAATTTCCAAGCCATGGATTATCACAAAATGAACAACTAAGGCACATAGTAAATGGATTAAGAAACAAAACTAGAGAGACACTTGAGGTTTATGCACAATGATGCCTATCAGAGATGACCATCCATTAGATTCAAAGATTAATTAATTAAGTAGAGAAGGAGGAAGGAGAACTAAAGAAGAGAGAGTAAACTGAAGAGTACAACAGAGAACCATCAGTAAGGAAACGTGATGTGCATATATGTGACAAGTAAAATGATGAAACCTAGGAAGATGTTATTTAGAAAAATACTCTACATATCCAAAAATTGGTAAATGATATAGCAACTAAGGGAGAAAAAATTTGGGATTTAGTGGATGAAAAATTTGCCACAACCCTAAAGATTTTGGAAGAAAATATTGAACAAGCACTTAACAAGGATAAGGAAAGGAAGAAGAAAAGAGATTATGGACAATAAAGTTATAAGTACAAAGGAGAAGTTGCTATCATTGAAGGGTATAATAACTCTAGTTTAGAGGACAAGGAAGGATGTAAGGTTTGCTAGCATGAACATCCTAATGGATATTACCCTATTATGATCCACTTGTAAGAATCTGGGGTATATGTAATCAATCCAACCTTTGTTAAAAAGTAGATGCGTAGAAGGCTACCGTATCCTCAAGGTAATATAAGGAAACCTTTCTAGCCAATATATTATGCAAGCAAAGCCTACCAACAACCACAAGAGCAACACGAACAATAGTGGTAGCAACCACAAACATGGGTAATGCCACCTCCAAGGCAACAATATCCATATAGGCAACTAGACCCTTATGGATATTATGTTCAATGTCCAATATCTCTAGGAAATACTTTAGTTTAAACTTCTTCTTCTTACTATCCACCAGAATACTATAGGCCTACTACTTCAAGGATGAATCACAATCATTATGCACATTTACCAAAAATTAGCCCATCAAATCCCCCTTCTAATTCTTTATCACCTATGCCACCACCTGCTATGTAGGGAGAACTTCCATCACAATAGCAACAAAAGTGTGCTATAAGGGCAATGAATGTATAAATAGAGGATCTGGCCAACAGTCCTAATGGAAAAACTAAGAAACATCCTTTCTTTAGGACAAGTCCAAAAAAGGTTTGTAAAATTAAAACTTCATCAAGACAAGTTCCTCTTATGACAAATCCTCTAACAAATCCCATGCTTTCACAATGGTCAACTTAGCAGCTGAAAACTATCATGCTCACAGAAATAGTCATAGACTAGATAAAGGCAATACCACTCCCTAACAAAAGAATTGATCTAGGTGTTACTTTGATTTATTTACAAGTAGATGAAAATTTACCATGCAAAGCTCTACTAGACTCAGGTTACAGGGTAAATTTGATCTCTCAAGAAACATACAAGGCATGGAACCTACCACCCTTAAAGAAGTGCAATACAAGGTTGGAGCATGTAGAATAATTTGTCATCATTCCTTTAGGATAGATAGAAGATGTGGTGACCACCATCAATGGGTGGTCTTATCTAGCAGACTTTCTTGTAATTTATGTGAAAAATGATAATAGGGAATTTCCTATCATTATGGGAAGAGTGTGGCTTAGCACAATTGATGCTAAGTTAAGCATGAGAGATTTATCTATCGAAATCTCTAAGGAATACACATACAAAGCCATACATACGTAGTGGATTCCATGTATTACTACTAATAGCATAGGGTGTAGTTGTGAACTGAAACATTAGAATGTCAACACAATCATTACACCAGTCCACAAAACATGTAAAAAACAAGTGTGTGTACACAAGAAAGAACATGGGCTACTAAACCAAATGACACTTAGTGGTCAAAAACTAAGAACTTAAAATTGTCCAAAACATGCATGGAATAATTTGATCCACTTATTAATTGATCTTCTAAGAAAATGACACCAACTGAGAACTTACAAAAGAAAATATTAAACCATAATCATACACCAATAGAAAAAAATAAGGACTTAGATGATCAAAATTCAAGTACCATCAAGACTACATGGGATGATAACTAATGAACCGCAATATTGCATCCGCGATATTGGGTCTACAATATCGGATCCAACCATGCAATGTCGGATACCCGATATCGGGGCTTGTCTCCTCGCCTATAAATAAGATGTGATGCTCTTGGTTTTCACATTAGATAGTTAGTCCCTTAGCCAAAATCTTGCCACTTTTTCCCTCTAGAGTTAGAACTATTTTTGCGTGCCTGCAGTAGGAGTCATAGAGTGAAGGAATATTTATTCGAGCATTGTGTAACTAAGCACACTTTGTGTATGGAAATAAAGATGAACTCTATGATAAACCTTGCAGCATTCAAAATAGATTAATTAGTGTTAATTATTATTTAAAAATTTCCTAGTTGATTAATGATTTCTCTCACCCTACAACTCTCTTAATTAAACACAGTCAGTACAACCACTTCAAGCATGCATGTAGCGCTTGGTAACCCAATAATGATTAGCATTTGTTAATCCCAGCAACGTTGCACTAGTTCAGGATGTATATGACAAGTGGGAACAAATACTAGCGTTAGGAGTAATTAGAACTTAGTTAATGAGTAGTTGAATTAGATTAGTTACTTAGTTATCTCTCTCCCCCTCCTTACTAGTGCAAGATATAAAACACATAAAATCTAAATAAATCATATGCTTAAAGCTTACTTAACCATACAACTGTGACATACAAGTTTGGGAAGACAATGATTAACCAACCCGTTATTGTTCCACAAAGGAAAATAGGCACTTAGTCCTTGGAATTTGACTGGATCATGCGTGAAATGCTCATATTCGTATGGTTGAGCATAGGGGTACCTCTCCGTTCATCAATAACTAAAAAATTAAATCACTAAAGATGGTAAGTGAGAAACCTTAAGTGTATAATCTAGGGGAACTAGGATGCATTTTCCAAACACTCGCCCATGAGTTCAATTGTGGGGGAGATGCCTTATTCTGATCTAGGAATTAATAAGTGTTTTTTAATTTTTTGTTTTACAATTCTTTTTGGTTTATCAATTCTTGTTATAATTTTTCATATTTCTTAATAATTTTCATATTCTTTGATATCTTTTCATTCTTTTATACTTTTCCATTTCTTAAAATTTTACTATTTGTTGACATTTTCTAATTCTTTAAAAAATTTTCATTTTTGATTTTTCTAATTTTTAGATATCTTTTCTAATTTTTCATGTTTTGTTTTCATTATACTTATACATATTTCTATTAATTGAATAAGGAAAGATGTAGTCCAATAAGGTGAAGATTTCTCTATATGACCGATCATAAGGAACTGATTATTTATACAATGAGACCACAACATCCACCATTCATTCTAGTAATAAGAGGTTCTTACCATGGTCATAATGGTATTCTTCTCATAATAAAAATTAGAATAAACTTGTGATCATTATGTCTAGACCGAAGAGTAAAGAACAAAGTGGGACTGCAAAGGGTGTGACATCAAGGAGATTTGTGGATTTTCTTGAGTTACTACTATGAGATCTATCCTATTGCTAAAGATGTATTATATCCTTGTAGATATAATGAAAAATTGGAGTAAGAGTACCATAAGTGTTGCCTTACTATGTCATTAAAAAGACATGTTACCTATGCTTCAAGGTAGTCCTTTGGTAAGGTTAACATAGTGAAAAATAAGATCTATGCACAAACTAAATTTCTAGTTGTCCCACTAGAAAGACATGTTACCCATGCCTGAAGGTAGGTGGCTTCTCAAGAATCTAAAAAATAAATAAGTGCAATGAATAAACTCCTCCCTTGGACAATATGCCAAGTGGTAATACTCTTTGCAATAGTGGTAGTCTTATAGTTGTGAACCTATAATATGATGTCACTAGAAGTGGTCTATACTTAGTTTGAATCTTGAAAAAATAGGCTAATAATTACTTTAACCACAATAACACACAAGAATTCATTATGCCTATGGTAAGACACCTCACATTCCAACCTCAACAATCCCTTCTGAAGTCCATCTCATTTCACTGTATAGTTAATCATAACTTGTGATTTTGTGTGATATAGCAATATTTTTCTAATCCAATAATACTAAGATGTGTGTTTTTCCAAACAAGTATGACTTACATTCAACTTCTTGAGTGCATAAGGACACTTTTAGGCATGGTTATACAAGAGCATTAAGGATTGGGGCCTACTTTGGGGAGGACCCACATGTATAAGTCTTGTATTTCATACTTGGCAAGTAATTTCACATTACCTTGTATCTTCTAGAATAATCAAAAATCTCATAATACTTCCCTTACCACTCAAAAATCTATCCTTATCTCAAAAACTTAATTGCCCAACTCTTGTCCATCCAACAAACTTTCTTTGCCTAAGATTCCTTCCTCATCCACTTCAACTGTCAAATCTTGGAAAATTGTGCATCATTCATAGCTCATGATCCTTTATACAAGCTTCATATCTTCCACACATTCTAGTTGACTCATTTTTTCTACAAAAAATCAATGAGAAATTTTGAAAATTTTGTGGTGACATTGTAGCTACAATGTTGCATCTACAATGTATGATCTACAATGTTTTTTTTTTTTTGAGAGAATGTTCGGGAATGTATTACTAAAAGAAAGGTACACGACTATACAAGTACAAGTACAAGTGGGGGGTGAGCCCCGGGCCCCCACAAAAGACAGTGAAAAACCATGTCGACCCCCACCAGGCAGCCGAAAACCTCGAAGCCGTACAGACGTTCAAAAGACCCCCCCCCCCCAACATGGGGGGGGAGGTGCACCCCCATAACACGGGGGGGGCACACCCCACACCCACGACGAACCCAACAAGGAAGGGGCGGGAACAAGGGAGAGAGGGGAAGGGCTAGGGGTGAGTCGGCAACTGGTGGCAGGCACACCGAGGCAACTCCAACTCATGGAGCATGTCCAAGGTGGCCCGATGATCCTCCGTGTCGACGAAGTTCACGACCTGCTGGAACCCCTGCAGAAGAGCCTCGCGCCTGCGCCGGTCCGGCGACGAATCCCCCGCATCTGGGTGGAGTCTAGCGGACGTGCGCAGGATCTACAATGTATGATCTACAATGTTGCACTAATACAAAAAGTATATATAGGTGTGGTGAGTTATTTTTCATCACTTTTTCATTTGTAGCAAGGGAGATTTTTGCAGTTTTTTTTCTCAAAGTTCTTATGCACAAACTTCCACAAGCCATAACTTCACCCTCATAGCTGTGATTCTAAAATTGTTTTTAACCTTGTTGATCCCAGAGGTCTTACCTTAGTTGTTGGGGGTTACTTAGCAAGATATCGTTGCAATTTGGGTCAAAAGTTTCTAATGCCTAGAAGATATACATAAGGGTAAGTACTAACAAAAAATGAATATTTTCTAATAAATCAATCAAACTAGGGCTAGAAATACTTAAATAATTCTTCTAATAGACAATACTAACTATTTTAAGCCATAAATAAGAACAAAAATGATAAATGTGAAGGGTTATAATGGTATAAGACCTAAGAGGGATTCCTTTTGAAAATTTTTGTAACTCTACCATCCTAATAAGATAAGAACTTGATCTAATCAAGGGTATGTGTAAGTTAAAGAAATTTTCTACTATGGTTGCGTTGGCATTTCTCCTTGCATCACTGATCATGGTTCTAGTGGTAAGTGATTGGGAGCTTCATAAGATGAACCTACTGTTAGTTAAGGCACATAAGGTTGTGACTCCATGCATGGGGTTGTAAGCCTATAATATTTGGCTAGATAATAGGGAGAAGAAGCATGAACATGCTTTCAAGAGATATAGGATGTTGTACATAGTATCCATATGGATCTGACTGCTAATATGGATACTGTTGCCTTAGCGGTGGCATCCCTTAAGACAGTGGTTATTGTCACTACTGTTGGTATTATTCCTATGGTTGAGGGTAAGCCATACTTGGATAATACCATTTTTCATAGGACAACATGTAATTACCTTGTAGATAAGGTAATTAGTTAGGCATTAATTTTTAACAAATTTCAATTTAAGTATGTATGCCTTGGACTCTTACAAGTGGTCCATAATAGGACAACATCCCTTAGGATGTTTATATTGGCACACTTTGCAACTTGTGTCATCTTCAAAATTTAAGTTTGTAACTTCCTCTACTGTAGTAACTTTTCCTTTATTTTTATAATTTTCACATCCATTATCCTTTTTCTTCTTCATGTTCTTATCATTTTTGAAAATGTATTTAGTTTTTTCTTCTACCATCTTCAATGTTGTAGCAAATTTTCATCCATAGAGTCTCGCATTTTATCTACCTTTGTTGTAGTCTCATTTACTAATTTCTGAATAGGTAGAGTCTTTTGTTGGATCACATCTTCTAATGTTTTCTCTTCTTGTATTTCACATATACTTACATATTTTTTTCTTATAGTTGGATGTCTATTTTATTGTTTAGTTGATTCTCTTTTGTGCATCTCTCCTTCTTCTACTAGTTAATCTAATAACCTTTGAATTCGATGAGCTGTTATCTCTGATAGTCTTCCTTAGGCATATAATCCAAGGGTCTCTCTTATTTTATTCCTTAATCCATTGATGATGTACCATACTTGTTCCCTTTGGAAAAATCTATGGTCTCAACATCTATGTAATAGTGAATAGTATCTACTCATTACTACATCAAGGGATTCATGTGTTCCTTAATTTCACCCTTTGATTGATTTTCTTAAATTTTATAATCTAGAATAAGATTGATATTTATCATTTAAGAGCTCTAGCATAATACTCCATCTTTAAATTAATTCCAGTTCTAAGGATTTATACTAGCTCTCTACTTCCTTTATAAGTATTCTAGGAAATAAATTTAATTTCCACCAATCATTTTTTATATTTTGTAGGGTGTAGAACTCATGGAATGCTTAAATATGATGTTGCAGATCTACATTATGTCCTCCCTTAAACTTTAGAATATTATTCATGTCAAGTATCTTGATGCGACTATCCCTTATATGTTTAGTAGGTATGTATACTACTTCCCTGATGTTAATCATACCTTGAGTGACCAATAGTGATTCTTCGTAGTCTTTGGGTTCATATGCTCTATTATAGTGATGACCCCTTTGATGCTCATGATACTCTATTCTCTCATGATTTATTTTTCTTTCTCTGTCTTATTCATCATCTCCCACTCTTCAAGATATCTTCTTCCATGGATATGCCTCTCATGATTTTTTCTCCTTTCCTTATCTTGATCACTTGATTTTTGTTCTCTCTTATTAGAGTCTTTGGATGAGTGTTATGAAGATGATAAGGGAGTTGGAGAATGATGTTGGTTGGTTCTCCTTTTGTGACTCCTAGATTCATCTCTTCTAGATTTGTCAGAGGTATTAGGCTTGAAATTCCCTTTAAGTTTGAAGTCTACCTCATCTCTTCTAGGAATTTTTGCAAGAGCTAAAGGTTACATTATATTAACCAGATGTTTAATACATATTACTGGTGTCTAAGAGCTAGATCTTTTAGTTTTTAAAGACTTTTAAGCTTTACACAACTCATCTTCTTTCTCATTAAGAATGATCATTTGTGGTTTTTTCTTTCCTTTCTCTTATTCATATCTTGTTAATAGCATCCTTTCCTACTTAAGCCTCTATTGAATGCTATGAACTAGTCATATTTTTGGTAACTTAATATGTTTCTTATATATGATCAACATTTGATCTCAGGAGGGCTGCTTGAAGCATAGATTATGGTAATTATTTTGGTGATCAGACATTGTTTCCTTGTAAGTCCCTCCATCTAAAATATTCATCCTGGTGGGAAAATAAATGTGAAGTTGGAATAATAAGTGATGAGTCCTGATATTGGACCCCTGTTATCAAACCCCTGATATTAGGTATAAGATATCAGGTCTAATGAGTCCTGATATCGAACCCCCGATATTGGGTACTTGATATCGCAGCCTGGATATGATATTAGATACACGATATCATGACTCCTGTGTGAGCCTATAAATACACATTTGGGTGCATAGGAAGGGTTGTTAAGTTTTAGAGTCAGTTAGTATTAGAGTAGAGTCTTTTTGTCATTTTTTAGTTCATCTCAATCCTTTCCCCAATGCATGCCTACAGTGTGATGATTGTAATTGTATAAAACCTTTATTCGAGTGTGACGTACTTGGACATGCACATGACCAGCAATAAAGATCAAGATTACTTCATCATTGTAGCATTCACTTAGTTTTAATTGCTTACTATTATTGTTATTTATTACTTTCTTAATTAATATTTCTCTACCCTCATTTTCTATCCTTGTTATTAAATGTGGAATGAGTACAACTCAATCACAAGCATTTAGGTGTGACTACTTGGTATCCCAGTAGCGTACCTAGGACATGTACTTGGTAATCCCAGTAGTAGTCCATGAGGTCCAAGATGTGCATGGATGATAAAGGATGGATGCTCATCGCACTTAGACTAGCTTAGATTCTCTTCTCTCACTCCCTCTTAGCTTAAAAAAGTTATTTTTCATTGCCTCTAGGAGTAGCACTAGTTTAGAAGTCATATCATACACGTATCTGGACTGAACCATACGTTACAAAGCAAATACTAGTCTAGGTGGGAAGATAGCGAACTGCAATCAACATGTAGCTATCTAGATACCACAACTAGCCCATCTATGAAGTTTGACCGGATTGTGCATGAACACTCATATTCGTATGGTTGAGTGTAGGGGTACCTCGCCACTCATCATTGGCATGGTTGCCAGGGACAGTGCTAGTTATTTAGATTCGTTACATCATAGAAGATAGCTATAACAAAGTATTCATGATATATCTCTTAGAAAAGAAATTAACTTGAATTAAGTCACACATAGTTCACAACAATGTCTCTCTTACAAGACTATGACAATGCAACAACTAGTAAGGCAATTCATTGGAGAACCAACAAATTATATGATGATGAAGATGAATTTTGGAGTACTCAATCTAATGTAGGGGTCTCCTACATACATAAACAAAGACAACATCATCCCAACTCAAAAATCCATAACCTACCTAGTGAAAATGACCCCTTGTTGGCCACTAAGAGCCTAATGCAAATACAAGAGGTTATTCGAATATCCCGCAGGCATCATAAGGAAAGCCTATGGAATATGATGACTAGATGTTCCATAATAGAATTAGATAGATCTCATCCATTAATATATTTTAAATAAGATGAGTTCCTATTCATGTAATTCTTATCCAATCCATATTTAGGACATCCTATATTAAGAAGATCCTTAAATATGATTATAAGGATAATTAATTTATTTTAAATATGATGATAAGGATAATTAATTTATTTTAAATATGTTTAGGACATCCCATATTAAGAAGATCCTTAAATATGATGATAAGGATCATCCCCATGATTTCCTAGATTCATACTTATCTCTCCAAATCTATTCTTGGGAGATCAAGGCCTATATAATTGTAGTAACACATATTCATTCACAATAAAAAAATAATACAAAAGATATAAAAAAGTTAGAAAGTTTAACAAGAGTGTTCTTGTTCTAAAAAAGTTCTTTATTTCCTTTAAGCTTAGTTTGTAGATCTAGGGCCCTCTAGACTCTTCATTTGGTATTGAAGCTAGTTAGCTTAGATTCTTGACAATAGATCTCTCCAGGATGGCCCAAAATCACGGATCCATGTCTCTCCAAGTTCCTATCTTCAATGGAGAGAATTATGAATATTGGGCAATCAAGATGAAGACATTCTTGATCTCACAAGATCTTTAGGATCTTGTTAAAAATGGATTACAAGATGTTGATCAAGAAACATATCAAGCCTTGAAGGAAGATGAAAAGAATGAATTTAAGGAGATTTGTAAGAAAGATGCAAAAGCATTATTCATCATTCAATCTGGGTTAGATCTGACAATCTTTCCCAAAATTATTATGCATCAAACTAGCAAAGCTGCATGGGATGCACTGAAGATTGCATACAAGGGATCATTAAAAATCCATGTTATCAAGTTACAAGTTTTAAAAAACAATTTTGAATCTTTGCGCATGCTAGATTCAGAGAATATTGATCAATACATCAACCGATTTCAACAAGTTTGAAATGAACTTGAATCTTGTGGAGAAACGCTTGAGGAAAGGCATGCTGTTGAAAAGATCCTTTGAATTGTAACCAAACGATATGATCCCGTCGTCATGGCTATTGAATAAGTAAGAGATATTGATAAGATGACCACGGTTGAGCTCGTAGGAAGCTTAAGAACATATGAGCAAAGAATTGCTAAACCTAAGGATTCGACAGCAAATGCATTTCAAGCACAATTTCAAAGGACATCCAATCAAAATCAAAATTAACATCAAAGATCCTCAAGTGGATTCTCGTTCAGAGGACATGGACGTGGTCATGAAAAATCTGAAGGTCATGGTCATAGAAGATCAAATCAATCAAAGGAAGGTAAGCATTAAGATTTCTATGGTACCAACACCCACAATACTCTTGAATGTTGGTCAAGGAAGAAGTATGAAAAGAAGGGAAAAGCAAAAATTGTAGAACATGAAGATCAACAAAAAGGTGAGAAATTATTTTATATTGAAAATGAGAAAGATCAACTCTTGATCTCTACAGAGGTACTAGATGCTAGCAGCAACAACAAAATTTGGTATGTTGATAGTGGGTGTAACAATCACATGACAAGTGATGGGACACAATATCACATGGGCCACGATATCGCGTATGCAATATCACAACCCATCGCCAGTTCTATAAATAAGAGGCAACTTTCCCTTGTTTCCACATCTAGATCTAGACCCTTAGCCAAACTATATCAGTTTTACCATTCTAGAGTTAAAATAATTTCCATTTGCCCGCAGTAGGAGTCTCAAAGTGAATAGATCTTTATTCGAGCAAATTGTACCTGAGCACACATTTGTGTATAGCAATAAAGATGAACTTTTGGATAAACCTTGTAGCATATGGACTAAGCTAAATAGGAATTTAATTATTGTTAATTATTTAAATGCTTTATTAGATAATTAATCTCTCTCAATGATCAACTCTCCTAGTTAAGTGCATTTAGTATGATCGCTTCGAGCACATGTGCTACGCTTGGTAACCCAGTAAAGAATAGCATTTGGTAATCCCAATAGCGTTGCATTGGTTCAGGGTGTGTACGGCAAGTGGGAATAGATACTAATGCTAGGATGATTAAAGCTTAGTTAGTGAAAGTTAGTTACTTAGTCTCTTCACCCTTTTCCCTCTTAGCATAGGCAATAAAAAGATAAAAGACATAAAAATCATATACCTCAAGTTCACTTAACCATACAACCATGAAAAATACAAGTGAGCTTGGGAAGACAATGATTGATTAACCTTAAGTGTTCCATAAGGCACGTAGGCACTTAGTCCTTGGAGTTTGACCAGATCATGCGTGTAATGCTCGTATTCGTATGGTTGAGTATAGGGGTACCTCGCCACTCATCATTGGTGCTGTTTTCGGGGACTTAGTTGTTTGTGCGCTATGTAGAACATAGGAGATCATCCACATTTTTGGGAGCTAAAAAGAACCCTTAGGATTAATCAAGAGAAAATAACATAACGATAAACAGCACATCGAACAAGACTAAGATGTCTTCTTCTCCACACAAGAGCATTTCACCGCCTAGGACCAACAATAGAGAAAGTCGACGGCACAACACACATATCCAAAACCTGCTAGTTCCTCAACAATTCAATGTGGTATATATTCATCATGATGAATATATACCCAACTTTACCTTTGTCTTCCATCAAGATGAACAACTGCATTGGAGAGACTTGGAGGGTAACATAGTGTTGCCTCCAGACAAAGCAGCCCCCAACATGCTCCTTCATGCCCTTGCATGAATAAGCATATCATAATTATACACTGAGTATGTTGCATGCGATTACAATGCAAGGGACTACCATCCCACAGAAGCGTAACGTCAACGGAACTTGTGGTAGGAGAGTCACCACACATCTTTGAAGGGAAAGGGACCCCATAATGCTTCGCCTTTCATAAGTGAAATTAAGGGTGATGAACCTATTTTAATAAGTTCTCCACAAAATGATGTTCCCCATACTAACGATAGTGAGGAGGTGGTGTATCAGAACCTTTGATCCACGATTCACAACCCTGGTTCTGAGCCCCATGAACACCAAGTGTTCAACGAGGGAACACAAACACAAGATAAGGATGGGCATTTTGATCGTCATCACGATGGGGGTCAATACCACCGAAGGGAAGGTAGGAAACATCGTCATGGCGATGGTTCTCCTTCTTCTTCCCCTTCATCGTCACATTCACCCTCTCCTTCAACATCAAGACGTAGTCATAAGGAACCTCACCATGAGGATAAGGATAAACAAAATGAGAGACCTCAATGAGAGAGTCGAGAATGAGGACGAGGGCATTCTAGAGAATCACGGCATGAAAGAAGGGAAAGTAGGAAACCACGTAGACATCATAGAAACCCTGAGAGAAATGACCATGATGAACCCCTACTTGCAACCGAAAGCATGTTAGACATCACGGAGGCCATTAGAATACCTACAAGGCACCAAAAAGATAGCCGGATCAAGAGACTAGACATAAATAATATCCCACGATTTGAGGGAGGATACAATGTTGATCAACAGAACCACTTACAGGCATTTCACGATGCCTGTGCCTTGCAGAATATTGAAAACGAGTGGCAAAAATTAAAGTTGTTCCCAAGGACACTCATAAAAGAAGTGGAAAGCTAGTATCGGTCCTTAGAACTGGAATCCATTCAAACGTGGAGTACAATGCTAGAATTGTTTAATGATAAATATCAAATGTACTCCCAAGTATCCAACCTATGAAAGCAAATCCAAGGATGGAAGCAGGGTAATCACAAACCCTTAGATGTTGCCATGGACCAATATTATGCACTGTTACATCGTTGCCCGGGCCATGGTTACGCACAACAAGATCAACTATGCCATCTCATAGATGGGCTAAGACATGAAACCAAGAGAACCCTTGGAACATATGCCCAAGGGAGATTATTAGAGCTTAGGTCCCATGAGGTTCATAGATTGTTGGAGTAAGTAGCTAAGGAAGAAGGAGAGCTACGTAAGAGAGAAAGTGTAGAAGAGTACAACCGCGATTCTTCCCTCCAAAAAAGGGGAGTGAGATTTTGTGAGGAGAAGGATGAGTCACCACTCGAGGAGATGGTGAATAGAAAAACCTTACCACTTCAAAAATTAATAACAGAAGTATCAGCTAAGGTAGATCAGATGTGGGACTCCTTAGATAGTAGATTTGAAACCATTCTAAAAATCGTAGAGGAGTCTAAGGAGCAAAGTAGTGACTATGATAAAAAGAAGAAGAGAGATTTGGACCATGCACGTAACAAAGGTAAGGGTAAAATGACTATCACTAAAGAGGTTGTGGATTCTGATACAGACAATGACGATGGATGTGAAATATGCCAGTATGACCATCCTAAGGGATGTTGCCTAATAATCTCACATCTGCAAGAGTCTGGGGTGTATGCACTTAATCCACAACTTAACAAATGGCAAGCACACCAATGGTTACCTTATCCCCAAGGTAACCTAAGGCAGTTCCACCAACTGTTAACGTATTATCCAAGTGGAACTCCATGACAACCTATTTAGCAACACCAGCAGTGGCAATACCCACAGTCATGGGGGATGCCACTGCCTAGGCAACAATACCCTTACCGGCAACCAAATCCATATGGCTACTACGTGCAGCAGCCAATCTCTCCAAGTGACTCTGTCGATCACGCTACCCCAAAACATCACTACCAAGCTTGGGAGTACTATAGGACTCCTTCTCCTGGGAGAGACACACCACATCTATACCATTCTCCGAATCCACCCACAACTCTTACACCGATAGCTCCACTACCACCTGCTCTAGCGATGCAAGGGGAACTCCCCACTCAACTGCAGTAATGCAATGCTACGAGAGCCATAAACCATTAACCTGCTGTTGGTTCTAACAACCGTACAAGAAGAAGACCTTTCTTCAGAACCAACAATCCAAACAAGCTCTCTCAACCACAAGCGGTTGAGCCTCTGAATGTTCCTCCATTAAATAAGGCTTCAAAGCTCCCTTTAAACCAACAACAAAGCTCAATGCATACAGTTATGTTAACACATACCATCATCGACTAGATCAAGGAAGGCCACCTTCCCAGGAAACTCTCTGATCCTAGAAGTCCCTTAATCTACCTCCAAGTTGCTGGGAATAAACCACGTAAGGATCTTCTAGACTTAGGTTCCGGAGTCAACCTGATATCACAGGAAATGTATAAAGCCTAGAACTTGCTTTCTCTAAAGAAGAGCAATATTCACTTAGAGCTAGCTGACCAATCCATCACTGTTCCCTTGGGACTCATGGAGGACATCGTTACCACTGTGTGTGGTTGGTCATACCCAGCTGATTTCCTAGTGATCCAAGTAAATAATGACAAAGGGGACTTCCCAATAATAATGGAAAGGACATGGCTAAGTACCATAAACACATGCCTAGGAATCCGCGATCTTTTCCTAGAAATATCTAAGGAAAACACTTATGGGAAGATCGAGAAGAAAAAGGTTCCATGCATCACATACAGTGATACTGAGGGTGATGGCATACAGCGATGTTCAGCATTGCCTGCATGCAACCGGTGTGCCCAGAAAGTTAACATAAAAAAGTGTCTGTATGTAGCGACCACACAACAAGAGAACACCCAGTGGTTGACAACTAATCAAGAGAGTAGCTCAACAATGTGCATGGAGCTAATTGGGGGAACAACATGTGCCCATGTCAAGAGCATAGATGCACTAGAGCAAGAGTGTCGCCAACTTCCAACCCTTGATCTGAAATTACCAATTGAGGGAAGTTGGAAACTCTTAGAAAATCCAAATGAGTACTCCGATAGGAGAATACTAGTCTATGTGCAACCAACCAACCCTTATCATGAACCTAGAACTATCTATGCACATAGCACATTTGAGAGAGGATGACCTCACTTATTATTTCGAATCTCTCCCTTCCAACTTAGTCATGGGGGAGATGGCCACCTATGCTAATCAATTGAGGCCCTTAGTTCTTTTTTAAGTTTTTGTTTTACACATTTTTGTTTTACAAATTTCTTTAACTTTTCTTATTATTTTTTTATAACATTGTTCATACTCTTTCATTTCTTTGTGTGTTTATTTATTTTGTTTGATTCATCACCTAATAAGTGCTCCTAATGATGGTATGAACTATATTATATTGATTTCTAATGTTTGATTTTTACCTTTAAGTTATGATGTTGGTACTAAGGTATGGTTCTTTTGATATAGCAGGCAATGAGTCCCACATCATCCACGCATCCATAAATTTCTATGGTCTCTCTTGGATTGGAACTATATAGTCCCTTTCTCAATAATAAGAACTATCAACAAATCGGTGACTAAGCAGTTCTCAAACTAAGGACTCAAAGATTGAAAAGGGTGTGACTTCAAGGGGATTTGATGCACTTGTGCTGGCCATTCTCTCGGGTGCTAGGATGTTTTCTTCTTGATTTTTCCTTACCATTCCGACGTCGTTCCATTATCAAGAAGCTGAGAAAATAAAAATAATAAGTCTTTGCATGGTGTGGTTATCATGCAAAAACAAAAAAAAAACACACACACACAAAAATAGTAAGAATTCAAAGCACACCCCTTAGATAGAATAATCATTTGGGCTACAAGCATTGGTTATGGAACTAAAATAAAACATGTTGCCTCTAACTAAGGCCCTTCTCACTTCCTACTTTCTCCTCTTTCGTTTCATCAAAATGGTGGTGACTCTTTGACGAAGGCATTCTTGTTACTTCGAGTGGATGAATGGGATGAATTTATTAATGCAAAGTCACTGAATATGGTTTGTTTGAGGCTGGATTTGGAATAATATCTACTAGGTTACATTAACCATTAACACACAAGGGGCTATACATCATCTTGTTCTTGAGACTCCATTCCATTCTCTTCTTTCCACTGTTCTTCCTCCATTTTTCACCTCATTGCCAGTTATATCAATAGTCCATATTTTGGTGGATGCATTGTTTTCTTTTGGTAAACTCTTGTGGTTAAGACTTTAACTCTTGTCTCTAAATGACATTCCTAGAGCCTATGGACTCTTTGAATGTGGGATTGTTAGGGCATTATGGGCATGAGTCTGCTTTGGGGAGGACCCACTGGCATTTCTATTTGGTGCATTCGTTAATTTCTTTCCCTTAAACATTTCTACAATTACCATTTATTTTGTTCATCTCTATCTTTGACATCCATTTTATTGGCATGACTATTGTTTCTTTGTCTCTATCTTCCTTGTTCCTTATCTTTTTCCATTCTCTCACTACCAGAGGTTCGTGATTAGTCATGGGGGTCCTGGTCTAATTTTTTCTATTTTCTCTTAAATCCTACACCTCGATAGTCACCAATATTATATCTCCAGATCCATTTTAGCCATATCACAACTCAGCTAATGGACCTTACACTGAGGTAAGGTATCAACTGCATTGCAATTTATTTACCCTTGCTAATATAAGAATGTGTTGTGTGTGTAGATGGAAATTGTACAACAATGGATTGGATCTAGAGGAAACACTTGGAATGGACTGTTGCTAAAGTAGTTATGCAAGGAACAGGATTGATGATGTGCTTATGGACGAACAACAAAAAGCGCAATCTTAGCGTCAGCAGCAACAGACTTCTTCTTTTCTCTCTCTCTTCTTTCTTCTCTCTTAGCTGCCAATAAGGCTGGATGTCAAATATGTATAGTATTCACTATTGTTATCATGAACATTAAATTTTATCCTGTATTGTAATGATGATCTATTCACATGTCATCCCATTCACTGTTAGTATCATTCAAGTCAATAATCCCATACCTTCCCAATATTTTGTAAGGAACTCGAGGATGAGTTTTCATTCAGTCAAGGGGGTATGATGGGACACGATATCGCATGGGCCACAATATTGCGTATGCGATATCATGTCCACGATATCGTGTCGGTCCCTGCGATATCGCGTACGTGATATCGGAGCCCATCGCTAGTTCTATAAATAAGAGGTGGCTTTCCCTTGTTTCCACATCTAGATCTAGACCCTTAGCCAAACTATAGCAGTTTTACCATTCCAGAGTTAGAATAATTTACATGTGCCCATAGTAGAAGTCTCAAAGTGAACAGATCTTTATTCAAGCAAATTGTACTTGAGCACACAGTTTTGTATGGCAATAAAGATGAAATTTTGGATAAACCTTGCAGCATATGGACTAAGTTAAATAGGAATTTAATTATTGTTAATTGTTTAAATGCTTTATTAGATAATTAATCTCTCTCAACCCTCAACTCTCCTATTTAAGTGCATTCAATACGATTGCTTCGAGCACGTGTGCTACACTTGGTAACCCAGTAACGAATAGCATTTGGTAATCCCAATAGCGTTGCACTAGTTCATGGTGTGTACGACAAGTGGGAACGAACACTGATGCTAGGCCGATTAAAGCTTAGTTAGTGAAAGTTAGTTACTTAGTCTCTTCACCCTTTCCCCTCTTAGCATAGGTGATAAAAAGACAAAAGACATAAAAATCATATAACTCAAGTTCACTTAATCATACAACCGAGACAAATATAAGTGAGCTTGGGAAGACAGCGATTGACTAACCTTAGGTGTTCCATAAGGCACGTAAGCACTTAGTCCTTGGAGTTCAACCGAATTGCACGTGTAATGCTCGTATTTGTAATAATGATGAGTAGCGAGGTACCCTACACTCAACCATACGAATAGAAGCGTTACACGCGTGATCCAGTCAAACTCCACAGATGGACTAGTTGTGGCATCTAGATAGTTAGCCTTAAGTCATAGTTCATTGTCTTCCCACCTGGACTAGTATTATCTTTGTCATGTATGGTTTAGTCTAGAGTGAGGTGTATGATGTGGTTTCTAATCTAACACTACTCCTAAAGGCAATGGAAAGTAATATTCACTAATCTAGGAGAGAGTGTGTGAGAGAATCTAAACTAGCCTAAGTGCCATGAGCATCTGTTCCTTGATTATCCGTACACATCTTGGACTTCATGCACGACTACCACTAGGATTACCAAGCATAGATCCTAGGTACGCTACTGGGTTACCAAGTAGTCACACTTGAATGCTCCTAATCAAGTCGTACTCATTCCATGTTTAACATGAGTTAAGGGTGAGAGAGATTAACTAGGAAAGTAGGAAATAACAATAACAATTAAATAATTAAACTAAGTGAATGCTGCAACGATGAAGTAATCTCGATCTTTATTTCTAGTCATGTGCATGTTGAAGTACGTCACACTCAAATAAGGATGTCGTACAATTACAATCATGACACTGTGGGCATACATCGAGAGGAAAAGGGAGAGAAAGAAAATAAAACACTTAAACTAAAATTGAATAACTAATGACTAACTCCTCCATATTTGTCTACCTCTTATTTATAGATGAGGAGATAGGTTGCGATATCGCATATGCGATATCATGGCTAGGCTACGATATTGCGTACGCAATATCGTGTTGGTAGTGAGATCATGAGATTGTTGACCAACGTCATATTGAATTTGGTTTTAATGATCTATACCATACTTTTTCTTGGTCAACAAGTGTCATAGGGAAGAGCTTGAGTTTTTTCCAACCGTTATCAATGTTTTTCCATGTATAGGTATTGTAGAAGGCTTGTAAATGTTGATGTGGATATAAGTCATAGCCTCCTGAGAAATTAGGGAAGTTTTTTAAATCGAGCCTGGGTAGACAGCCCTCTTTACGATGCCTATGGGAGATTAGAATAGCCTCTTGTATTTGCGTTAGGCTTGTAGTTGCCAATGGGGGTTCATTGTCATCAAGTGAGTTATGCTTTTGTGCATTGGGATGATGTTGCCTTCATCTATGTTTATAAAAAACCCCCACTTCAAGTTGCATACTCCAATCTTCATTGTCAGATAAATCGTTGGTTCTCCAATGAATTTCCTCACTAGATGTGGCATTATTATAGTCTTGTAGGATAGGCATGATTGTGAAGTTGTGTGTGAATTCGTATGTGACTTTTTGTAATTATTTCTTCTTAAAAGATATATCATTAATTCCTATACAGCAACCTTGTATGCTATAACTAATCTAGATAACTAGCACCGTCCCCAGCAACAGCGCCAATGATGAGTGGCGAGGTACCCCTACACTCAACCATACGAATACGAGCGTTACATGCACAATACGGTTGAACTCCACAGACGGACTAGTTGTGGCATCTAGATAGTTAGCCTTAGGTCATAGTTCGTTGTCTTCCCACTTGGACTAGTATTATCTTTGTCTNGTGCATTCGTTAATTTCTTTCCCTTAAACATTTCTACAATTACCATTTATTTTGTTCATCTCTATCTTTGACATCCATTTTATTGGCATGACTATTGTTTCTTTGTCTCTATCTTCCTTGTTCCTTATCTTTTTCCATTCTCTCACTACCAGAGGTTCGTGATTAGTCATGGGGGTCCTGGTCTAATTTTTTCTATTTTCTCTTAAATCCTACACCTCGATAGTCACCAATATTATATCTCCAGATCCATTTTAGCCATATCACAACTCAGCTAATGGACCTTACACTGAGGTAAGGTATCAACTGCATTGCAATTTATTTACCCTTGCTAATATAAGAATGTGTTGTGTGTGTAGATGGAAATTGTACAACAATGGATTGGATCTAGAGGAAACACTTGGAATGGACTGTTGCTAAAGTAGTTATGCAAGGAACAGGATTGATGATGTGCTTATGGACGAACAACAAAAAGCGCAATCTTAGCGTCAGCAGCAACAGACTTCTTCTTTTCTCTCTCTCTTCTTTCTTCTCTCTTAGCTGCCAATAAGGCTGGATGTCAAATATGTATAGTATTCACTATTGTTATCATGAACATTAAATTTTATCCTGTATTGTAATGATGATCTATTCACATGTCATCCCATTCACTGTTAGTATCATTCAAGTCAATAATCCCATACCTTCCCAATATTTTGTAAGGAACTCGAGGATGAGTTTTCATTCAGTCAAGGGGGTATGATGGGACACGATATCGCATGGGCCACAATATTGCGTATGCGATATCATGTCCACGATATCGTGTCGGTCCCTGCGATATCGCGTACGTGATATCGGAGCCCATCGCTAGTTCTATAAATAAGAGGTGGCTTTCCCTTGTTTCCACATCTAGATCTAGACCCTTAGCCAAACTATAGCAGTTTTACCATTCCAGAGTTAGAATAATTTACATGTGCCCATAGTAGAAGTCTCAAAGTGAACAGATCTTTATTCAAGCAAATTGTACCTGAGCACACAGTTTTGTATGGCAATAAAGATGAAATTTTGGATAAACCTTGCAGCATATGGACTAAGTTAAATAGGAATTTAATTATTGTTAATTGTTTAAATGCTTTATTAGATAATTAATCTCTCTCAACCCTCAACTCTCCTATTTAAGTGCATTCAATACGATTGCTTCGAGCACGTGTGCTACACTTGGTAACCCAGTAACGAATAGCATTTGGTAATCCCAATAGCGTTGCACTAGTTCATGGTGTGTACGACAAGTGGGAACGAACACTGATGCTAGGCCGATTAAAGCTTAGTTAGTGAAAGTTAGTTACTTAGTCTCTTCACCCTTTCCCCTCTTAGCATAGGTGATAAAAAGACAAAAGACATAAAAATCATATAACTCAAGTTCACTTAATCATACAACCGAGACAAATATAAGTGAGCTTGGGAAGACAGCGATTGACTAACCTTAGGTGTTCCATAAGGCACGTAAGCACTTAGTCCTTGGAGTTCAACCGAATTGCACGTGTAATGCTCGTATTTGTAATAATGATGAGTAGCGAGGTACCCTACACTCAACCATACGAATAGAAGCGTTACACGCATGATCCGGTCAAACTCCACAGATGGACTAGTTGTGGCATCTAGATAGTTAGCCTTAAGTCATAGTTCATTGCATGTCCAAGTACGTCACACTCGAATAAGGATTCTGTACAATTACAATCACCACACTGCGAGCTTACACGGAGAGGAAAAGGAAGAGAAAGAAAATAAAACACTTAAACTAAAACTAACTAACTAATGACTAACTCCTCCAGATTTTTCTACCTCTTATTTATAGATGAGGAGATAGGCTGCGATATCGCGTACGCAGTGAGATCATGGATGCAATATCGCGGGTGCGATATCACAGTTGTCATCAAATTCATGACTCATCAACAAGGAATAAGAAATTGTTCTCAAGCTTGGAAAAATATGATGGAAAGGTAACCATAGGTCTATTTTATGAAATTAAAATCCCAAACATTGGGATTTTTTAAAGAATTCAAGGTGGAAGTAGAAAATCAAAGTGGCAGTTCAATTAAGAAAATTTGGACAGATCATGGTGGTGAATTTTTATCAATTGAATTTGATGAATTTTTCAAGAAAAATTGGATTATTCATCAAAAAAGCACATCATTCACACCTCAACAAAATGGTATTTCTAAGAGAAAGAATAGAACTATGGTTGAAATGACAAGGTGTCTACTTCAAATGCCAAGTTTGGAGAATAAATTTTGGGCAAAAGATTGTGCAACATCAATGTATATTTTAAATAGAGTGCCATCAAGATCAATTCAAAATAAAAATCCATATGAATTATGGAATGGATATCCACCCAATATATTTCATTTGAAAATTTTTGGTTCACCATGCTACATTCAAATTCCAATACAAAAAAGACAAAAGCTAGATAAATAGGGATAGCCATGTATTTTTGTGGGATATTGTGCAAATTCCAAAGCATACAGGTGTTATGATGTTGCAAATAAAAATGTGGTTGATTCACGTGACATAAATTTCATGGAAGAAACGTTTCAACATTATAGTGGCATGGACATCCACAATTCTATTTCTCCTCACTTTTCTGCTACTGCCAAAAATGTGCCTGTTTCTGCTGCCAAAAATGTGCCTGCTACTATTGCCAATTTGGGACATGGATCTATGGCAGCAATAAACCAACGATTACCATAGCATATACAACCCTGCCATGGTCATCTAGTGCAACACCATCCCCAACTTCCATTTCCTCTTCAGGGCACACCTCTACATCAATGCCTTCTCAAATCATTTCATCTATAACACCTTCTACCTCAACAATGTCCACCTCCCGACAGATTCCAACCACCTCTCAGCTAGCTCAATAGCATCCAGCCTCCAACATGTTGGATACAAATTTTACACAACACATGACAAGAAGTCACTTTCATGGAGACACTGCTTCACCAACCCAAGACATGGACTCTCTTGAAAATGATCTTTTCACTATGATGGACGATGAATTTTTTGGGCTACTTACACCGATGGGGGGAAGTGATGATGGTTTAATGGAACCATCCATATTCGTCGAAGCTGCACAAGATAATCGTTGGATTTATGCCATGGAGAAAGAGCTACATTAAGTTAATAAAAAAAACACTTGGATCCTAGTTCCTCATCTTTCTAGTAAGCCTATTATTGGTTTAAAATGGATATTTAAACTTAAGAGAAATCAATATGGTGAAATAGAAAAATTCAAAGCTTGCCTAGTTTCCAAAGGCTATCTCCAACAACAAGGCAGATACTTTGATGATAACTTTCCTCCTGTTTCATGGATGGAATCCGTGAGAATCTTTCTTGCCATTGTTGCACAAGTTGGCTATGTGGTTTATCAATTGTATGTGGCTTCTACATTTCTCAATGGCGTTCTTAATGAAGAAGTTTATGTGGAACAACCACCAGGCTTCATTGATGAAGAAAAACAAAATCATGTTTACAAGCTCCATAAAGCATTATATGGGCTCAAGCAAGCTCCACGTGCATGGTACGCACATATTCATGCATTTTTCATGTAAGAAAGCTTTATTAATCTTCAATCCCAAACAACAATATACAAAAAGGTATCTGAAGATGTTTTTATTTGTGTTTTTTTATATGTAGATGATTTAATCTATTTTTCATCTACAATTGCATTAGGAAATAATTTTCTTAATGCCATGAAAAAGGAATTCGAAATGTCTGATTTAGGGAAGATGTCATACTTTTTGGGTTTTCAAGTTATCCAAAGAACAAAATCAATTTCCATATGCCAAATGAAATTTTCCTGATCCATAATTGAGAAGTTTGGCATGATTAATTGTAATTCTTCAAACACACCACTTGCCCTTGGTACAAAACTTACCAAGGATGACAAATCCCCCTCTATCAACCCTTCACTATATAGATCCCTTATTGGTAGTTTAATGTATCTCTCCAATACTCGTTCAAATATCCAATATGTTGTAAACTATCTTTCTCAGTTCATGCAAGATCCACATGAATCACATTGGAAAGCTGCAAAATTGGTATTGCAATACCTCAGAACTACAATAGATTTTTGGATCAAATTTCATCGACATACAAATTTCAAGATATGGGGATACACTGATGCAGACTGGGGAGGTGACCTTGAAGATCAAAAGTCAACTTCTAGTTTTTGTTTCTTCTTCGGTCCATCACTTATATCATGGGGATCAAAGAAGCAATCTACAATCACCCTCTAAATAGCTAAAGCGAAATACATTGCTACATCGAATGCTACTACTCAAGCCATTTGGATCCACTCCGTCTTCATTGAAATGGGATATACACTCGAACCTCCCATTTGCTTATACTGTGATAGCACAAGTGCTATTGTAGTGTATCATAATCATATTCATCATGGGCATTCCAAGCACATAGATATCAAGCATCACCATCTCAGAAGCTTGATCCAAGATAATACTCAACATGGAGCATTATGCAACTAAAGCACAAATGACAGACACCTTTACAAAGATTCTGAGCCATGAAAATTTTGAGTTTTTTCAAAACTTCCTAGGAGTGGAACCTCTTACCATCATGGGAGGGTTTGTAGAATATGATGACTAGATGTTCCAAAATAGAATTAGATAGATCTCATCCATTAATCTATTTTAAATAAGATGAGATCCTATTCATGTAATTCTTATCCAATCCATGTTTAGGACATCCCATATTAAGAAGATCCTTAAATATGATAATAAGAATCATTAATCTATTTTAAAGATGAGATCCTATTCATGTAATTCTTATCCAATCCATGTTTAGGACATCCCATATTAAGAAGATCCTTAAATATGATGATAAGGATCATCCCCATGATTTCTAAGATTCATACTTCTCTCTCCAAATCTATTTTTGGGAGATCAAGGCCTATATAATTGTAGCAACACATATTCATTCACAATAAAAATAATAATACAGAAGACATACAGAAGTTAGAAATTTTAACAAGAGTGTTCTTGTTTTAACAAAGTTCTTTGTTTCCTTTAAGCTTAGTTCATAGATCTAGGGCCCTTTAGACTCTTCAAAGCCGTCTACCCAGGCTTGATTTAAACAACTTTTCCAAATTTTTAGAAGGCTATGATTTAGATCCACAACATCATTTACAAGCCTTCCATGATGCCTGTGTATGGAATAACATCAATAATGGGTGGAAAAAACTTAAGTTCTTTCCTACAACACTCATTGGCCAAGAAAAAGTATGGTACAGGTCCTTAAGACTAAAATTAATTCAACATTGGCCAACAATGGTAGAACTCTTCAATGAAAGTTATCAAACCTATGCAAGAGTGTCAGCCTTGAGGAGACAAATCCAAGAGTGGAAACAAGGGCAACATGAACCCTTGGACATGGCCTTAGAAAGATATTATTTGCTGTTAAACAATTATCTAGGCCATGGGTTCTCCAAGGAAAGGCTAATGTATCACATCATGGATGGGCTCTGTAATGAAACAAGGGAGACTCTAGGGATGTATGCCTGAGGTCAACTATATGAGCTATGAACCCACCAATTCCAAGAGCTTATTAAGTAGGTAGCAAAAGAAGAAGGAGAGTTAGCTAAATGGGAGAATGTTGAGAAATTTCAACAAGACCAAAATCTCAAATTAGCAAAGGTCCATGATCATGAAGAGGAGAAATCAACTCACCTCAAAGAGGTGGAATCATCTTTGCCAATACTACAATCACTAGATGAAATTGAGGCAAAGGTTAATAAGATGACAAAATTGATACATGAAAAGTGCAGAGAATATGCCAACATTATTAGAGGTAGAACCATGACAAACAAAGAAGTAGGACAAAACACCCTTATACATCGAAAAGAAGGGTTGAAGAGAATAAGAACTCAATTGCTAATCATATGTATCAATGTAACATTTTCCTATACAATCACCCCAAAGGTCAATGCCCAATCTTGTCACATTTACATGAGCATTGGGGAAGAATGCTACATCCAAATTTCATACAAAAATATTGTGTTCAATCACAGTGGCAAAAATCCCAGTCATGGGGGAGGCCACCCCCAAACTGGTCACATCCTTCATATCATCCAAACCTAAGCGCTTATCAAGTTCAGCATCCTATTTCCCCAACTGGGTCAACATCTTCTATCTCACCACATCATTATCATTCTCCTAAATACTATCAACCCATGTCCTCTCCCACAAGATCACCACCTCATGTTCCTTATACTTCTCCTTACCCTCAATATTCACATCCTTCGCCTCCTTCTACATCGCCACCAATAGTACCAGAAGGTTTTGCACCACAGCATCAACCCATGAACGTTACTTATGCTACTACTTTCAACAACAGTGGGAATCCTCCACAACATTGAAGGCATCCCTGCTTTAGACATGATCGTAGAAAGGGACAACATAATTTTGAGACCACTACTCCTCCCACTCAGCATAAGTTCAACACTGTGGTGCATCTTTCTCCTTGAACCCAATGCCTCATGTTACCTTATCAAGGCCACCAATCAATACTCCAACAATCGTGCGACCTAATGAATATAGCCACATAGGGAGACATATTGATCCTTGCATACCATCTTACAATCAAGCGTGCCACAGTGGGTCAACTTCGTATCAATTAAACTAATCTTCTAACTTTCCCCACTATGTCAACGTTAATACAGTGTGTGCACCCCAATTTGGGTACATTCCAACCACGACATCAAAAGACACCTAGTGGTTTGGATATGACCAAGTCCCAATATTTCTAAAATGCATGGATCCAACCCTTCCATTTATTAATTCTTACTATGATCAAAAGTTTAGTTATGGGGGATATCCGCCATTCTAACAAACAGAATTAATAAATGTTTTTCCTTTTCTTTAATTTTACAATTTTCTGTTTTCTAGTTTTCCATTTTTCAATTTCTTGTTTTATCTTTTTATTAGTTGGTTCATCTTTTTATTTATTGTTTTATCTTTTTATCTTTTTATGAGTAATCTCATCTATGAATAAAACACTCATGTGACTCATTGGTTGAGGTGTTGTTCTATGGTATCAAGTCTCAGGTGACTAATTACTTGGACAGTGGGCCCATCACATCTATCCACCCATTCTATTAATAAGAGGTTCTACTCTAGGTCTGATGATATTCTTAACATCATTAAAAATTAAAGTAATTTTGTGCTCATTATGCCCAGAGCAAAGAAGGATGGACTAAGCAAGAATGGCCAGGGGGTGACATCAAGGGGACTTGTGGATTCTCTTTGGTGACATATGTAAGAGTTACCATGCAACTTGGTTGTACTAAGATCCTTGTAGATCTAATGAAAATGGGAGTAAGAGTAATAAAGGCACCTAATAAAGAAACCCAATGCTATTTTAAGGGGTCCCACTGGAAAGACATGGACCCATGCCTAAAGGTAGGCAGCTTCTCTAGATTACACATTAAAAAAAGAAAAGAGAAAAAGTGTGCAAAAGCGGCCAAGCAAAAAGTGACAAAAAGATTAAGACAAGTGTGCCACAAATTTCCAATCACTCCTCTCTTGAAAAAAATGCCAAGTGATTGTACACCTTACTATGATGATGCTCTTATCGTTGTCCATCATTGGATGAAACAATGCAATGTCATTGATCATAGGAATGATCTTGGTCTTGATTTTAGAGTGATAGGCTAATGACACATTAATCATGCCCTACACTTAGGATTCATTGTGCCCTAGGTTAGTTACCTCATCTCCCAATCTCTACAATCCCTTCTACGATTCATCCCATCTCATTGTTCATGTATTTGTGACCCGTGTCTTGTGTAGCATTGAATTCATACCTCATCAAGATCGTATCTACATATGTGTGTTTTGTGGAGCTGGTGTGGATTACATTTAACCCTTCTAGTACCTACAGACATTTTAAGATGTAGTTACATAAGGGCATGATAGCTAGGAACCTTCTTTGGGGAGGATCCACCTGCATGACTTTTGTAATTTGTACTTGTTGCACATCACCACATCATTTTATACCCTCTGAGTACTTCATTGCCAGATCTATTCTTTCCTCTATCATCATTTTATCAAACATTCCTTAAAATCATTACATGTCCATTTATGTGTCACCTAAACAAATCAGGTCCAACATTAAACTTTTAGGGCAACTTCCTTGAAAAAAATTTCTAAATCTAAAATCACACTAAGCAAAGAATTTAACATTTATTAAAGATAATGAGTAAGGTATGAAGTAATTAAACTTATTTCAATAACCTTACTAACAATTGATCTTTGTGTGATTATAGATGGCCCCTAAAAGAGGACAACAAGAAGGACCTTCTCAAGGTGCAACTGAATGCCCAAGGGGAGGCAGAGGCCAAGGACCTCATGCAAAACATGCAAAGTAGGAGGCACAATCATTCAGCATCCATCAGGAAACTCTAATCACTGCATAATCTAGCCAAGCAAAAGGTGGAGAGGTCAATGCCCAAGCCTATGAAGAGGAACAATGGCTATTTGGGGCATGGCATGTCAAGGCCAATCAAGTGTTCTTGTAGCTACCATATCCATGGAAAGTGTTGACTTCATCAAACATTGGAACATCAACATGGACAGCTCATAATCCATGGGTAGAAGAGGAGAAACGTCAGGTGCTTCTTCAATAGTATCAATCTCAGAAGCCTGGAGTGCAGGACAAAGGAAAGGTACCCATGGAGGAGCCACCACCACTGGGAATCACATGAGTTCCACAAGTTTTGTATTTTGTGTTTGTGCCTAGATTTTATTTAATCCCACACCGCAGCATGAAATAGTCCATGTTCATTCAATAATCCCAGACCTATCCATTGTTTGTAATTGAATGAACTTATTCCTCACTTTGTTTAACTTGAGGATGAGTTTTTATTCCATCGTGGGGGTATGATGAGTCCTGATATCAGACCCTTGTTATTGAACCCTTGATATTAGGTACAAGATATCAAGTCTAATGAGTCCCAATATTGGACCCCCGATATTCAGTACTTGACATCACAACCTGGATACAATATCGGATACATGATATCGTGACTCCTGTGTGAGCCTATAAATATACATTTGGGTGCACACGAAGGGTCAATAAGTTTTAGAGTCAATTAGTGTTAGAGTAGAGTCTTTTTATCATTTTCTAGTTTATCTCAACCCTTTCCCTAGTGCATGCCCATAGTGTAATGATTTTAATTGTACGAAACTTTTATTCGAGTATGACGTACTTGGACACGCACATGACCAACAATAAAGATTGAGATTACTTCATCATTGAAACATTCACTTAGTTTTAATTGCTTACTGTTATTGTTATTTATTCCTTTCTTAATTAATATTTCTCTACCTTCATTTCCTATCCCTGTTATTAAACGTGAAATGATTACAACTCAATCATGATCATTTAACTATGACTACTTGGTATCCCAGTAGCATACCTAGGACATGCACTTGGGAATCCCAGTAGTAGTACACAAGGTCCAAGATGTGTATGGATGATAAAGGACAGATGCTCATCACACTTAGGCTAGCTTAGATTCTCTTCTCCCACTCCCTCTTAGCTTAAAACAAAATTATTTTCCATTGCCTCTAGGATTAGCACTAGTTTAGAAGTCATATCATACACCTCACTCTGGACTAAACCATACGTGACACAGCAAATACTAGTCAAGGTGGGAAGACAGTGAACTACGATCAACCTGTAACTATCTAGATACCACAACCAGCCCGTCTACAGAGTTCAATTGGATCATGCATAAATGCTCGTATTCATATGGTTGAGTGTAGAGGTACCTCACCACTCATCAATAAGGATAAACATGAGCATATAAAATTCTTGTTTACATTGGTGCACTCCAATCTTCTTCTTTATAATCTCTATTATTACTTTTATTAAAATTAATGGCAAGTGGAGACTTCACTTTAGATATGGAAGTCACTTTAGGTTGATTGATACATAAGTGTGTGTGTATTTTTAAAAATTATTCTAAATATGAAAAATAGACATAGTAATAGTTAATGCAATGAATTATGTAAAATTGATTGATTAGCTAATGAATCATGATTCATCATGTTGATATATCAGATATGCGATATCGCATCCAGTAGCGATATCGGATATGCGATATCGTGGTTCCTTTGTAAGCCTATAAATACACATGAAGGCACACGAGAAAGGGGTCTTTGTGGTCAATTTTAGAGAGTTAGTTTAGTGTAGCATATTTTTGTCAATTTTTCTCTCAACCCTTTCTCTCAGTGCATGCCTGCAGTGTGATGATTGTAATTATACAACATCCTTTATTCGAGTAAGACGTACTTGGACATGCACATGACTGGAAATAAAGATCAAGATTACTTCATCACTGCAGCATTCACTTAGTTTAATTATTTAATTATTATTTTTATTTATTTCTTTCATAGTTAACATCTCTTCACCCTAAACTCCTATTAACACGGAATGAGTATGACTTAATCATGAGCATTTAAGTGTGGCTACTTGGTATCCCAGTAGCGTACCTAGGCCATGCGCTTGGTAATCCCGATGGTAGTTGTGCACGAGGTCTAAGATGTGTACGGATGATTAAGGAATGAATGATCATCACACTTAGGCTAGTTTAGATTCTCTCCCCCTATCTCATATTAGCTTAACTCTCTCTCCCTTTTCCTCCTAGCTTAGCTAAGATTATTTTCCATCACCTCCAGGAGTAGCATTAGTGTAGGAACACATCATACACCTCACTCTGGACTAAACCATACGTGACAAAGAAAATACTATTCTAGGTGGGAAGACAACGAACTACAATCAACAAGTAACTATCTAGATACCACAACTAGCCTATCTGTAGTGTTTGACCGGATTGTGCGTGAAATGCTTGTATTCGTATGGTTGAGTATAAGGGTACCTCACCACTCATCATTGGCACCATTGCTAAGGACGGTGCTAGTTATTTAGATTAGTTGCATCATATAAGATCGATGTAACAAAGTATTCATGATACATCTTTTAGAAAATAAATTAATTTTAGTTAATTCACATACAATTTCACACACCATGTCTCTTTTACAATATTATGATAATGTAACAACCAGTAGGGCAATTCGTTGGAGAACCAACAAATTGTATGATGATGAAGATGAAGTTTGGAGTACCCGATCTGATTTAGGGGTTTTCTATAAACATAAACGAAGACAACATCATCCCAACTCACGAATGCATAACATACCTAGTGACGATGAACCCCTATTGGCCACTATGAGCCTAACACAATTACAAGAGGCTATTCGAATATCCTGCAGGCATCGCAAAGAAAGCCATCTACCGAGGCTCGATTAAACAACTTTCCTAAGTTTTCAGGAGGCTATGATTTAGATCCGCAACAACATTTACAAGCCTTCTACAATGCCTGTGCATGGAACAACATCGATAATGGATGGCAAAAACTTAAGCTCTTTCCTATGATACTCATTAGCCATGAAAGAGTATGGTATAGGTCCTTAAAACCAAAATCAATCCGACGTTGGCCAACAATGGTAGAACTCTTCAACAAAAGATATCAAACCTATGCAAGAGTGTCAGCCTTGAGGAAACAAATCCAAGAGTGGTAACAAGCACAACATGAACCCTTGGATATGGCCTTAGAAAGATATTATGCATTACTAAATAACTGCCCAGGCCATGGGTTCTTCGAGGAAAGGCTAATGTATCATATCATAGATGGGCTCCGTAATGAAATAAGGGAGACCCTAGGGATGTATGCCCAAGGTCAACTATATGAGCTCCGAAACCATCAAGTCTAAGAGCTTATTAAGTAGGTAGCAAAAGAAGAAGGAGAAATGGCTAGATGGGAGAATGCTGAAAAATCTCAACAAATCCAAAACCTTAAATCAACAAGGGCCCATGATAATAAAGAGGAGAAATCAATTCACCTCAAGGAGGTGGAACCATCTTTGCTAGTACTACAACCATTGGATGAAATTAAGGCAAAGATCAATAAGATGATGAAATGGATGCATAAAAAATGTGAAGAATATGCCAACATTATTGGAGATATAATTATGACAAACCAAGAAGCAAGATGAAATACCTTTAGATAATTGGAAATAAGGGCTGGAAAAAATAAAAGCTCAACTACTAATCATACGTATCAATGCAACATTTGCCTGTACAATCACCCCAAGGGCCAATGTCCAATCTTGTCACATTTACAAGAGCATTGGAGAAGAGTGTTACATCCAGATTTCATACAAAGATACTATGTTCGATCACAATGGCAACAATCCCAGTCATGGGGGAGGCCACCCTCAAACTAGGTACACCCTTCATATCATCCAACCCTAAGTGCTTATCAAGTCCAACATCCTGTTTCTCCAACCGAGTCAACATCCTCTATCTCATCACATATTTATTATTCTCCTCAATACTATCAACCTGTATCCTCTTCAACAGGACCACCACCTTGGATACCTTACACTTCTCCTTAATTTTAAAATTCTCATCCTTCACCTCCTTCTATATCGCCACCAAATGTTCCAAAGGGTTTTGCGCCACTGCACCAACCCACGAATGTTACTTGTGCTACTACTATCAATAGTAGTGGGAATCCTCCACAACATCATAGGCATCCCTTCTTTATACGTGACCATAAGAAGGGATAGCACACCTCTGGGCCCACTACACCTTCCAACACAGTACAATCCCAACATTGTGGTGCAGCTCCCTCCTCAAATCCAACACCTCATGTTACTTTCTTTGGGCCATCAACAAATACTCCAACAACCATCTGGCCCAATGAATATAACCACCGAGGAAGACAAATCGATCCTTGCATACCATCTTATAGTCACGAGTGCCATAATGGATCAACCACTCATCAATTGACTACATCTTATAAATTGCCCCACTATGTTTACTATAACCAAGTGTGTGAACCTCACTCAGGGTACATTCCAACCACCACATCAAAAGACACCCAATGGTTCAAATATGACTAGATCCCAATACGCCCAACATGCAAGGATTCCAATTTTTCATTTATTAATCCTCGCCATACTCAACTGTTTAGTTATGGGGGATACCCCCCATTCTAATAACAAGTAGGATTAATAAATATTTTTTCATTTTCTTTAATTTTGAAATTTTATTTTTTTTAGTTTTTCACTTTTCAACTTATTGTCTTTTTGTCTTTTTATCTTTTTGTGAGTAATCTCATCTACAAATAAAACACTCATGTGACTTGTTGGTTAAGGTGTTATTTTACGCTATGAAGTCTCAGGTGACTAATTATTTGGACAACGAACCCACAACACCCATTCATCCATTCTATTAATAAGAGGTTCTACCCTAAGTACAATGATATTCTTAATCATTAAAACTTAAAGTATCCTTATGTTATCATACCTATAGTGAAGAAGGATGGACTAAGAATGAATGGACAGGGTGTGACATCAAGGGAATTGTAGGAGCTATCATGCAGCTTGGTTGTACTAAGATCCTTGTAGATCTAACAAAAAATGGAAGTAAGAGTAATCAAAAGGCACTCAACAAGAAATAATAATAATGCTATTCCAAGGGGTCCCATTGGAAAGACATGTACCCATGCCTAAAGGTAGGGGCTTCTCTGGATAAACTAATACTTCAAAAAAAAACACACACACACACACACATGTGTGTGCCATAATGCAAAAATCACTCCTCCCTTGAACGAAATACCAAGTGATCATATGCCTTGCTATCATGGTGCTCTTATGGTTGTCCATCATTGGATGAAGCAATGCGATGTCACTGATTAGAGGAATGGACTGGATCCTAATTTTGGAGTGAAGGGTCAATGACACATTAATCATGCCTTACATTAAGGATTCATTCTACCCTGGGCCAGTTATCTCATGTCCCAATCTCTACAATCCCTTCTAAAATTTTCCTTACCTCGCTATTCATGTATTTGGGACTTGTGACTTGTGTAGCATTGAATTTATACCTCATCACAGTGGTCTCTACATGTGTGCATTTTCTTGCATCAGTGTAGATTACATTTAACCCTTCTAGTGCCTATGGACATTTTAAGATGTGGTTACGCAAGGGCACTATCGGTTAGAACCTGCTTTGGAGAGGACCCACTTGCATGACTTTTGTAATTTGCACTTGTAACACATCTTCCACACATCATCTTATACCCTCTAAGCATTACCAACATTCTTATTTCCCTTATCATCCTTCAAGTTCAAATGTTCTTATAAGATAACTCATGTCCTTTTTTCCCCCACTCTTCATGATTCTCATTAACATATTTTACACCATTATACTTCTTATGCCTTCAAGACTAGTTTGTATTACCCTATACCCCTTTACATTGACCTACATATCCTCAATTTATACCTTGGAGTTACAAAAAATTTAAAAATTTTCAAAAATTTTCAAAAATTTGGTAAATTTTTTAAGTGCCCTATTGTTGGTAGGATGCAATATCGGGTCCCCGCTAGCGGGTACACGATATCCCATTCTTAAAATATATAAATATATGGTCCCCCACACCTATCACCATCATTTGCAACTATTTACGCAAGGCAAGTTTTTCAAATTTTCTTCTATAACTTGCAATTGCACACCTCTTCCTTTGATAACCATAACTTGCTCACTACTACTCCGATTTTCATTCTGTCTGAACCTACTTGAACCCAGAGCATTTAGCTTCGTCGTGGGGGAGGGGTGCACACCGAATTATGCATACATTTTTTCAAAATTTTTCATTTCTTGAAGGACACTATTAAGGGTAATTTGTTATAAGAATCCAAAAACAATTTCATCTCCTTATCTATACCAGGAAATTAAACTCTGAAACCACCTAAGCAAAGGGGACCAAATATTAAAATCTTGTAGGGACATTTCCATAAAAACTCTTAATCTTAAAATCACATGGAATTAGAATTAACTCATTAAGGCAAGAAGTAACGCAGAATTAACTTTGGTAAGCAACCTTACTAATGATGGGCCCCATGTGATTGCAGATGGCCCCAAAGCATGCACAACAAGAAGGTCCCTCTCAAGGTGTGTTTAAGTAACCCAAGAGAGGTAAGGGACATATGCCTACCAAACAACATGCAGAACAGGAGGAGCAATCATTCAATATCCATCAAGAAGACCCTGCCACTGTGCAATCAAGGCAAGTAGAAGGTGGAGCTGTTGTAGTGCCTAAACAGGGACGACACCTCACGTTGCCCCCAGAATGTGTCCAAGCCATCTGTGAAAGGTCCACATTAGCTACACTAATCATGGAATTAAACTTCAAACCTTTCATAGAATTTTCTCCTAAGGTCCTTAGGGACCACCTCAAGGGTTCTCCCTTATGGCCTATCCTCTCCAAAAGCAGTTCCTCGTACTTAGGAGAAATGTACCAATTCTAGCACAATAAAGAAGAAGGCACCACAGTTAACATTTGTGGTGTATCTATTGATTTTTCCACTCAAGCCATTTCAGAAGTGTTAAACCTTCTAAATACAGGGCCAAAGGTTGCTTGTCTATCCACCCACTCTAATGCTGATGCACGAAAGATTTGATTAAACATGGCATCCAATAAAGAAGATAAGACCTATGGAGAGTTTACATTGGAAGAGAAAATCTACTTTAAAATTGGAACTTATCACGCCTTCCCCACAAAAAGGTTAAACAAAATTCTAACATATGCGACAAGAGGATGTGCGATATTGATGGGAAAGGTTAATGCTAACCTATCTCATCTATATTTCATAGAGATCCTAAGGCAGTTTGAAGAACGTAATATAGGGAAGTTTGTGTTGCCCTTTTCTTGTCTCATCAGGAAGCTATGCAAGCATGCTAATAATCAAGGATACACCAATGATGTCCTCTGGAAAGCCCAAAATGCTTCATACGTTGAACTGCTAAAGCCACTAGCTACAATGAAGATTGCTAGTGAGATGTTGGAGCCATAATAAGAGTAAGCACAGATGGTGGGGCCCATTGCAACCCAACTTGCAGGGCCCAGCCAACCTCCAAGCATAGGACCCAATCAATAGCAAGAAGCAGGGCCTAGCATAAGCTAGCGAGATCAACTACCACCATCGTAGGACTATCGACCATCGATGAGCCATCTCAGGGCCATCGCTGAGACAATTAGTTGGGGAAGTCATGATGATGCAAATCTCTTCTACGTCATCGATGGTACCATATGGCCCACTGTCTCTATAGATCATGTAAGGGGTGAGGTGTCCATTCAAACAAGAGGAGAGGAGAGTCATTAGTCGCAACAGATTTTAGAGAATGCTGCATCCTTTCAAGTGCAACTAGTTAATGAAAATTAGCTATTTAGTTCTCTTCACCTTTCCCCACTAGCATAGGCGTTAAAAAGATAAAAGATATAAAAATCATACACCTCAGGCTTACTTAACCATACAACCGTGACAATACAAGTAAGTCTGGGAAGACAGCGATTGATTAACCTTAAGTGTTCCATTAGGGTGCATAAGCACTTAGTCCTTGGAGTTCGACCCGATCACGCATGAGATGCTCGTATTCATATGGTTGAGGGTAGGGGTACCTCACCACTCATCATTGGTGTCGTTGCCAAGGACTTAGTTGTTTTTGAACTACGTAGAACATAGGAGATCATCCATATCATTGGGAGCTAGAAAAAACCCTTAGGGTTGATCAAAAAAAATAAGATAATGACAAACTACACACCGAACAAGACAAAAATGTCTTCTTCTTCGCACAAAAGCACTTCACTGCCTAGGACTCACACAAAAGACAGTCGGCGGCACAACACACATAACCAAAATCTACCAGTTCCTCAACAATTCTGTGTGGTATATATTCATCACGATGAGTATATACCTGAATTTACCTTTATTCTCCATCAAGATGAACAACTGCGTTGGAGAGACTTGGAGGGTAACATAGTGTTGCCTCCAGACCGAGTAGCCCCCAACATGCTCCTTCGTGCCCTTGCAAAAATAGGCATGTCATAGTTGTATGCAGAGTATGTTACATGTGATTATGACACAAGGGACTACCATCCCATAGAAGTGCAACATCAACAGGACTTGTGACAGAAGAGTTATCATACATCGTTGAAGGGAAAAGGACCCCGTAATGCTCCACTCATCTTAAGTGAAATTGAGGGTGGTGAACCTATTTCAATAAGTTCTCCACAAAATGATGTTCCCCCTCCTAAAGATAGTGAGGAGGTGGTGTATTAGAACCTTCACTCCATATTTCACAACCCTGGTTCTGATCCCCACAAACACCAAGTGTTCAACAAGGAAACACAAACACATGATAAGGATGGGCATTCTGATGGTCATCACAATCGGGGCCGGGACCACTAAAGAGAAGGTAGGAAACATCGTCATGGAAATGGTTCTCCTTCTTCTTCACCTTCATCATCACATTCACCCTCTCCTTTTGTATCGGGATGTAATCATAAGGAACCTAACCATGAGGATAAGGGTAAACAAAATGAGAGACCTCGACGAGAGAGTCGAGAACGAGGATGAGGGCATTCTAGAGAATCATGGCATGGAAGAAGGAAAATTAGGGAACCATGTAGACGTCATAAACGCTATGAGAGAAATGACCATGAAGAACCCCTACTTGCAACCCAAAGCATGTTAGACATCACAGAGGCCATTAGAATACCCACAAGGCACCAAAAAGATAGCAGGATCAAGAGACTAGACATGAATAATATCCCACGATTTCAGGGGGGATACAACATTGATCCTCAAAACCACTTACAAGCATTTCACAATGCATGTGCCTTGCAGAACATTGAGAACGAATGGAAAAAGCTAAAGTTGTTCCCAAGGACACTGGTAAAAGAAGCAGAAAGTTGGTACTGGTCCTTAGAACTGGAATCCATTCGAAGGTGGAGTATGATGATAGAACTATTCAACAATAAGTATCAAATGTACTCCCAAGTGTCCAACCTATGAAAAAAAATCCAAGGATGAAAGTAGGGAACTCACAAATCCTTGGATGCTGCCATGGGCTGATACTATGCACTGTTACATCGTTTCTCGGGCCATGGTTACTCGCAGCAAGATCAATTATGCCATCTCGTAGATGGACTTAGGCATGAAACTAGGAGAATCCTTGGAATGTATGCCCAAGGGAGATTATTAAAGCTTAGGTTCCATCAGATCCATAGATTGCTAGAGCAAGTAGCTAAGGAAGAAGGAGAGCTACGTAAGAGAGAAAGTGCGGAAGGGTACAACCGCAATCCTTCCCTTCGAAAAAAGGGAGTGAGATTCTGTGAGGAGGATGAAGAGTCACCACTCAAGGAGATGGTGAATAGGAAAACCTTTCTACTTCAAAAATTAACAATAGAAGTGTTGGCAAAGGTAGACCAAATGTGGGACTCCTTAGATAGTAGATTTGAACCCGTTCTCAAAATTGTAAAGGAGTCTAAGGAGCGAAGTAGTGACTATGATAGAAAGAAAAAGAGGGATCTAGACCATGCATGTAACAAAGTTAAGGGTAAAATAGCTATCTTTGAAGAGGTTGTGGATTCTGATATGGATAATGACGATGAATGTGAAATATGCCAGTATGACCATCCTAAGGGATGTTGCCCAATAATCTCACATCTGCAAGAGCTTGGGGTGTATGCACTTAACCCATGACTTAACAAACGGCAAGCACCTCGAAGGTTACCTTATCCCCAAGGTAACCCAAGGCAATTCCACCAACCCTTAACGTATTATCCAAGTGGAACTTTGCCACAACCTATTGAGCAACACCAGCAGTGGCAATACCCACAATCATGGGGGATGCCACCACCAAGGCAACAATATCCTTACCAGCAACCAGATCCATATGGCTATTACGTGCAACAGACAATCTCTCCAAGTGACTCTGTCAGTCACGCAACCCAACAACATCACTACCAAGCTCAAGAGTATTATAGGACTCCTTCTCCTAGGAGAGACAACCCACAAACATACCATCCTCCAAATCCATCCGTGACCTGCTCCAGCGATGCAAGGGGTATTCCCCACTCAACTGCAGTAACCCAATGTCACAAGGGTTGTGAATCCTCAACTCGCAGTTGGTTCTAACAATCTTATGTCTAAAAGACCTTTCTTCAAAACCAACAATCCAACTAAGCCCTCACCATCATAAGCAGTTGAACTTCTAAACACCTCCATACCAAATAAGGTTTCAGGACCTCCTTCCATCCAAAAATCAAGCTTCACACACACGGTTATGTTAACAAATGTCGTTACTGACTAGATTAAGGTGGGCCACCTTCCTAGGAAATTCTTTGATCTTGGAAGTCCTCTAATCTATCTCCAAGTTGTTGGGAATGAACAATGTAAAGCTCTTCTGGACTCAGGTTCTAGAGTCAACCTAATATCATAGGAGATGTACAAAGCTTGGAACCTTCCTCCATTAAGGAAGAGTAACATTTGACTAGAGCTGGCCGACCAATCCATCACTGTCCCCTTGGGACTAGTGGAGGACATCATTACCACTATATGTGGGTGGTCGTATCCAGCTGATTTCCTTGTGATACAACTAAACAATGGTAAGGGGGGCTTCCCAATAATAATGGGAAGAGCATGGCTAAGTACTATAGATGCATGCCTAGGAATCCACAATCCTGNATGGCTAAGTACTATAGATGCATGCCTAGGAATCCACAATCCTGCCCTGGAAATATCCAAGAAGAATACTTTTGGAAAGATCGAGAAGAAGAAAGTTCCATGCATCACATACAATGACACAGGGTGCCATTGTGTGTAGAAATCATGGGTTATGCGAAGTTTAGCATTGCCTGCATGCAATCGGTGTGCACAAGAAATTAATATACAAAGGTGCCTGTATGCAACAGCCACACAACAAGAAGTCACCCAGTGGCTAATGGCTGATCAAGAGAGCAACTCAATAACATGCATGGAATTAACTGAGGGAATAACTAGTGCTTACATTAGAACCATAGACACACTTGAGAAACTCCGTTGCCAACTTCCAAACCTTAACCTCAAAAACATCAACTAAGGGAATTTGGAAATTCTTGAGAGATTTAAACAAGAGCCCCTAGATTTGAAACCATTGCCTACCAGTATGGAGTATATGACCCTTGAAAATTAAAAATCAGTAATCATCAATGCAAGACTTATTCCCAAACAAAAAGAAAGACTACTGAAAGTGATAAACAAGTGGTCAAAAGCTTTTGCCTGGTCATACCCCGAGTTAACCAGAATAGATCCTAGGATATGCCAACATAGGATTTACATGGACCCCTCCATGAAAGGCGATTGAACCCAAAATTGAAACAAATAGTAAAACAAGAGATAGAATAGCTTCTTAAGGTTGGGTTCATATATCCCATAGCTGATAGTGAATGGATTAGCCCTCTAGTGATCGTGCCTAAAAAGGGAGGCAAATGGAGGATGTGTATAGATTTTAGGCTACTGAACATGGCAACATTCAAGGATCACTTTCCTTTGCCATTCGTTGACCAAGTCCTAGACACCATAGCAGGGCATCACTATTATAGTTTTCTGGATGGTTATAGTGGATACAACCAAATACGAATTGCACCAGAAGATCAAGCCAAAATAATGTTCACCAATCCTTGGGGAATGTTTGCATATAAAAAAATTCCATTTGGTTTGTGCAATGCTCCTACCACATTTCAACGTTTAGTTCTAAGCATATTCCAACAGCAGATAGGGAACGAAGTGGAAGTCTTTATGGACGACTTCTCTACTTATGGGACAAGCTTTGATCAAGCTTGGACCGATTAGATCAAGTGCTAAAATGATGTGTAGAAACCAACTTAAGGCTCAACTGGCAGAAAATCCATTTGATGGTCCAAGAGGGTGTAGTACTTGGGCATAAGATTTCACAGTCAGGAATAGAGGTGGACTCAGATAAAGTTAGAGTCATCTAAGGGATCACCCAATAATCGAAAACTATTAAAGACATTCAGTCATTCCTTGGACACATTGGCTACTATCAAAGATTCATTGAGAACTTCTCCAAGATTTCCAAATCGTTGGTAGAACTAACGAAGAAGGATGCACCATTCGAATGGACCAAGGAATGTGAACAAGCATTCCAAAGTTTAAAATAAAAGCTTGTGGAAACTTCCATTCTACAAGCCCCTAACTAGTCCAGACTATTCCATATAATGACTGACGCATCCAATTATGCCTTAGGAGCCATACTTACATAGTTAGATGACCAAAAGCGCTCTTACTACATCCACTGTGCAAGTAGGAGTATCCTCGGTGCACAACTTAACTACACAACTATAGAAAAAGAATTAATGATTGTAGTGTTTACACTAGATAAGTTTAGGAACTATGTGTTAGGCTACAAAGTGTACATTCATATAGATCATAGTGCAATTAGGTTCCTCATGAAAAATCCAACAGTTAGCCCTCATATTATACGATGGCTGGTAATCCTACAGGAGTTCGATCTAACAATGATAGATCGAAAGGGCACCGAGAACATAGTTGTAGACCACTTATCTCGGTTGCACTGGAATAGCAAAGAGGATAAATACACCATATCTGATCATTTTCCTGATGAAGCCCTCTTTGCTGAAGTAGTGAATAACCAACCCATGGGAACAAATTGGTATAGTAGCATTCTCACCTATCTCCTTTCCCAACAAACACCACAAGAGCTAGACTTCAGGAAGAAACAACAATTTCTTCATAGAGCCAAGTACTTCATGGAGATCAACGAACAACTTTACAAAGTTTATCCTGATGGCTTGGTTCGATGGTCTGTGCCCGATGTGGACCAACTAAGAGTTCTCCAAGATGCTCATGAGGGCCCTTATGGGGATCACTATGCAAGGAGACGAACGGCTATTAAGATCCTACTTGTAGGATAGTACTAGCCAACACTATTTTGGGATGCCCATCAATTTGTCCAATCCTATGAGCACTGTCAACGTGATGAAGGAATGACTGCTAGAATGGAGGGTCTACAACAATGGATTCAACCTTTGGAACCCTCGACATTTGGGGAATAGATTTTATGGGGCCCATTACACCAATGTGCAATGGAAAAGCTTATATCATTGTTGCTATTGACTATCTAACAAAATGGGTTGAAGCAGCTACTGTAACAAAATGCACATCATCTACAGCTACACGATTTATACAACAACAAGTCGTAAATAGGTTTGGTGTGCTGCATGCACTTATCTCGGATAATGGAACACACTTCACGGGTGCAACCTTTCTAAAGTTGATGCAACGCTTAGGGGTTGAACATAAATTGACTACACCTTATCAACCCCAAGTTAATGGCCAAGCCGAGGTCACTAATCGGGAAATTACTAAAATATTAACAAGGAAAATTAGCAAATATAGGTGAGATTGGAGCACTAAACTGAATGATGCTCTCTGGGCATACCGCTCCACTTGGAAACTCCCTACAGGCTACTCTCCCTATGAGTTAGCATATGGAAAACTTCCAAAGCTTCCAATTCAAACCAAGCTCCATACACTATCCATGGCATGTGACCTCCACCTTGACATTGATCTAGCATAAAAACAAAGATTGGCAAAGCTAAACGTGCTAGAAGAAAACCGATTGGTTGCCCTGTCATCAAATGAGTTGCACAAGGCACATAACAAACAACATCATAACTTAAAAATTTGAAAGGTTAGGTACCAACCAGGAGATAAGGTCTTTTACTAGAACCCCACACATGTGCCCCAACGCACAAAATTTCAAACATTGTGGGAAGGGCCTTACATCATTCACACAACCTTTCCCTCATGAGCCATGACCATATACAAACCTGAAAGCTTGGTAAGAGGTTATTGGTCAATGTGCAACAAAACAAACCCTTCCATAAACTTAGAATAGCTAGTGCACATAATACCTCTGAGAGAGGATGACCTCGCTCATTATTTCGGATCTCCTCCTTTCAACTTAGTCATGGGGGAGATGACCACCTATGCTAATTATTCAAGGTCCCCAGTTCCTTTTTAAGTGTTTGTTTTACACATTTTTATTTTACAAATTTCTTTAACTTTTCTTGTTTTTTTTTACAACATCGTTCATACTTTTTCATTTATTGGTGTATTTACTTATTTTGTTAAATTTTTCACCTAATAAGTGCTTCGTATGATGGTATGAACTGTATTCTATTGGTTGCTAATGTTTGCTTTTTACCTTTAAGTTATGATGTTGATACTTTGGTATGGTTCTTTTGATATAACAGGCAATGAGTCCACATCATCCATGCATCCATGAATTTCTATGGTCTCTCTTGGCTTGGAACTTTACAGTCCTTTTCTCAATAATAAGAACTATCAATGAATCAATGACTAGGCATTTCTCAAACTAAGGAAGGACTCAAGGACTAAAAAGGGTGTGACTTCAAGGGAACCTGATGCACTTGTGTTGGCCATTCTCTTGGGAGCTTGGATGTTTTCTTCTTGAGTTTTTCCTACCGTTCCAACACTACCCCATTATTGGGAAGCTGAATGAATAAAAATAAAAATAATAAGTCTTTGCATGGTGTGGTTCTCACGCAAGAAAAAAAATAGTAAGAATTCAAAGCACACCCCTTAGATGAAATAATCATCTAGGCTACAAGCACTAGTTATGGGACTAAAAAAACATGTTCCCTCTAACTAAGGCCCTTCCTCGCTTCCTACTTTCTCCTTTCTCGTTTCGTTGGAATGGTGGTGACTCTTTGGTGAAAGCATTCTTGTTACTTCAAGTGGATGGATGGGCCAAATGTATTAATGTGAAGTCACTAGATGTGGATTGTTTAAGGTTGGATTTGGAATGGGATCTACTACATCACATTAACCATTAATACATAAGGGGCTGTACATCACCTTGTTCTTGAGACTCCATTCCATTCTCTTCTTTTCATCGTTCTTTCCCCATTGTTCACCTCATTGTCGATTGTATCAATAGTCCATATTTTGGTTGATGCATTGTTTTCATTTTGGTAAACTCTTGTGGTTAAGAATTTAACTCTTGCTTCTAAATGACATTTCTAGAGCCTACAAACTCTTTGAATGTGGGATTGTCAGGGCATTAAGGGCATGAGCCTACTTTGGGGAGGACCCACTAGCATTCCTATATGGTGCATCCATTAATTTCTTTTTCTTAAACATTTCCATAATCACCATTTATTTTTTTCATCTCCATCTTTGACATCCATTTTATCAGCGTTACTGTTGTTTCTTTTTCTCCATATTTCTTATTCCTTGTCTTTTTCTTTTTCCATTTTATCGCTATCGGAGGTTCTCTTTCAGTCATGGGGGTCCTGGTCCAATTTTTTTGATTTTCTCTTAACCCCTACACCTCGGGTAGCCACCAGTATTATATCTTCAAATTCGCATTAGCCATATCAAAACTCAGCTAATGGACTTTACACTGAGGCAAGGTATTAACTGCATTATGATTCATTTACCCTTGCTAATATCAGACAATGTTACCTGTGCATATGGTAATCATACAACAACGGATTGGATCTAGAGGAAACACTTGGAATGGATTGGTGCTAAAGCAATTATGCAAGGAACAATATTGATGATGCACTTATGGATAGACAACAAAAAGTGCAATCTTGGCATCAGCAACAACAGGCTTCTTCTTTTCTCTCTCTCTTCTCTCTTCTCTCTCAACTGCCAAATAAGGCTAGATGTCAAATGTTTATAGTGTTCACTCTTGTTGTCATGAACACTAATTTGTCATGTATTGTAATGATGATCCATTCACATGTCACCCCATTCACCATTAGTATCATTCAAGTCAATAATCCCATACCTTCCCAATATTTTTTAAGGAACTCGAGCACGAGTTTTCATTCATTCATGGGGGTATGATGATACGTGATATCGTGTCCGCCTCTGCGATATCGCAACCTGCTGTCACACCTATAAATAAGAGGTAGCTTTCCCTTATTCAATGATCTAGACTTAGACCCTTAGCCAAACTATAGCAGTTTTACCATTCCAGAGTTAGAATAATATACATGTGCCCATAGTAGGAGTCTCAAAGTAAACGGATCTTTATTCGAGCAAATTGTACCTAAGCACACATTTGTGTATGGAAATAAAGATGAACTTTCTGATAAACCTTGCAGCATATGGACTAAGCTAAATAGTATTTAATTATTGTTAAATGTTTAAATTATTTTCTAGATAATTAATCTCTCTCAACCCTTGACTCTCCTAGTTAAGTGCATTGAGTACAATCGCTTCAAGCACGTGTGTAATGCTTGGTAACCCAGTAATGAGTAGCGTTTGGTAATCCCAGTAGCGTTGCACTAGTTCAGGGTGTGTGCAGCAAGTGGGAACAAATACTAGTGCTAGGATAATTAAATCTTAGTTAATGACTAGTTAATGGAAATTAGTTATTTAGTTCTCTTCACCTTCCCCACTAGCATAGGCATTAAAAAGATAAAAGATATAAAAATCATACACCTTAGGCTTACTTAACCATACAACTGTGACAATACAAGTAAGTTTGGGAAGAAAGCGATTGATTAACCTTAAGTGTTCCATTAGGGCGCGTAAGCACTTAGTCCTTGGAGTTCGACTGGATCATGTGTGAGACGCTCTTATTCATATGGTTGAGTGTAGGGGTACCTTGCCACTCATCAATTAATAAGAAAATTGAGAATGAATTAAGTGTATATAGCTTATGCTATGAGCATTTATTTGGGTTGTTTTCCTTTAACATCTTTCCCTTAGAGGTTATCTAACATTACAATCACAGTTAGGCTTAAAATTTGCTAGAAAAGGTGGCTAAGTTCCTTCTTGTCTAGATTCACCTAGCTCTATTACTTACCTTTACTAGCTTTACAACTCCATATTGGCACAACCTCTAAGTTCCTAATATAAATATCTAAGGTCAAGCCTGCATAGATTCTCTCAAGAGATGTACCCTTAATTACAACATGTTATTTCAGTAAGGATCTTTTTATGGAATGATACTATTGATGAATGAGGACATGACATTAGTGGATCTAATTTACTACATATTTTTAAGATGGATATCACTAAAATATAATGGATGATGATAAGATTCAATCAATTTTTCACATATCATGAGACATAAGTAGTCCCTACCCCTAACTGTACAAATCACAAATGTTGCAAGTAACATAATCGTAATCCATAAAGGGACCTAGCGTGATTTCTAAATAGTTGATATACAATCATTGATCATTTTATTCCCACTTGAATTATGATTTAATCCATATGGTATAGCCAAAAGTGAGGCACATGATATGAGATTATTCAACATTAAGTAAAGCTAAAGTAAAACATAGAAATTAAGTATTAAATGTAATGAATAATAAAAATAAATCCTAAACTAGCCTTTTGGGGATAAATATTTGTTCCTAATCTACTACACATGTCATGTGCTACTGTAATTATTGAGGGTATTAAAACCTTGAAATAATTGTAATATAGGTACATCCAAAAATATATAGTCCAATTGCAACTTTATAACTTAGCATTACTTATTAAAATCGAGCTTTTGACTTAGAGCTTTTAAATCAATAGTCTTACCACTAGGCTAACACCTCATTGTTAAGATTTAACTCTTGATTCAAGGCCCCATATCATAATCACTATATACTTTGGTAGAACATGCTACCACCTTAACCATTAATCAAACTTAATCTATGTCATGTATTTGATTCTAGTAAATAACAAAGTTATATAAGTTCCTTTAAAGTTTTGTATTCACTATATATGCTAGGGGTATTATATAGTCATCTAGTTTGGTTTTAAAACCCCCCAAACTTAATCAAGTAGTGATGAGCGGTGAGGTACCCCTAAGCTCAAACTTAATCCGATTGAACTCCATAGATGGACTAGTTATGACACCTAGATAGTTAAACATTGATAGCAGTTCACTGTCTTCCCACTTGGACTAGTACTTGCTTTATCACATATGATTTAATCCAAAGTGAGGTGTATGATGTGATTCCTAATTACTGTGCTACTCCTAAATTCAATAGGAAATAACTTTAGTGAACTAATAGATGATGGAAAATAAAATCTTAGCTAGCCTAAATGCAATGAGCATCTGTCCTTAATCATCCACACACATCTTAGACCTCTTGTACTACTTCTAGGGTTACCAAGCACATATTACTTAAGCACCACTAGATACGCTACTGGGTTACCAAGTAGTTACACTTAAATTTTTGTGATTAAGATGTATCCATTCCACATTAACAAAAAGAATAGTAAATAATGATAATGAAATATTAACTAAGAAAATAATAAATAATAATTAACAATTAAAAATTAAAGACTAAGTGAATGCTACAATGATGAAGTAATCTCGATCTTTATTGCTGATTGTGTGTGTGTCCAAGTACGTCACACTCGAACAAAGGTTTCATACAATTACAAACATCACACTACAAGCATGCACTTGGGAGAGAACTAAAAACTAACTGAAAACTGAAAAAAAAAAACTTGACCCTAAAGACTTACCAAAAAGACTCCCTTCCTATGTGCCTAAGTGCTATATCTATAGGCCGACATAGGAATCACGATATTGTGTATTTGATATCATTATCTAGGCTACAATATCACATACCCGATATCAAGTATTTAATATCAAGACCGAGCAAATCATGATTCATCATACCCCCACAACTAAATAACAACTCATCCTCGAGTCAAACAATCAAAATGAGAATGAGTTTATTTGATTACACAGTGGATAGGTATGGGATTATGGAATAACTATGAATTATATCATGTCGTAATGTGGAATTAAACAAAACAAAATTGGGATACCAACACAGAATACAAAATACAAAATTGTTAGAACTCATGTGGTCCTTGGTGGTGCTGGCTCCTCCATGGGCTTCTTTCCCTTATCTAGTGCTCTAGGCTTTAGAAATGAATACCTCTGAAGGAGCGCTTGAAGCTTTCTTCTTTGATTCAAGGATCATGTGCTATCCATGCTAATGTTCTAATATTTGATGGAGTCAACACCTCCCATGGACATGGTAGTTGTGAAAACAACCGTCGTTCCTCTTCATAGGCTCTAGCTTTGTCTCTACATTCTTAATAATCCGTGGGCCATTGAGCCAAATCTATTGCAACATCTTTCTAACCTTGGTAGTTGGATTTAACCACCTCTAACTTAGAATTTTCTACCTCTAATTTTTGTAGTGTATTTTTGTGTTCAACAAATTCTACTTCATATCTGACATAGGTGGCAGCTACTTTCTTTTCCAACTCTATCCTTGGGCATCCTACTGTTAACATGGCTAAGTTGGCATACTAAAGGTTTGCCAACTCCATGTATTCAATGAGATTCTAGATCTATAGTTCCCAGCTCTTTAGTTTTTCTTGGTGGATAAAGGCATAATTACCCAATATGGCTCACCAGTCAGCATTCTAAGCATTGAGAGTGTTGATATGGATCTTGGCCATATGGATTTTTTTCAATGATCTGCTTGTACATCCCCACCTGGTCTCGAAAATTTTCCTTCAACTTTTTATGTCGCTTAGCTTCATTCTGCCATGTGCTTATTTCAATGGTCATCTTCTGATGGATCACACATACCTCCTTCATTGAGAGGGTCATGTTTTCTCTGGATAAGCGATTCATGTCCTAGTTGATCCTTATTAATTGTTCTTGCATTTGTTGAAAATTCTCCTCAAGAACATTTTTTTTATTTTTCAATTGTGGTCAACTAGATATTATCAATGGTAAGGAGTTTATTTTCTTCTTATAAGGCCTTGAGTGCTTTGGCATGTGCATACATTTAGGCCTGTGACTTTGAAGCATTCCAATTAGCCTTCTATTTTTCCCTTGCCACCCTTTTATTCTCTTCTAATAGTTTATTCAATTGCTCCATCTGAAATGACTCTAGTTGGTCGGCTAGGATAAGTTGGAATAGATCCTGTTGTGTGGCTTGCAAGGTGATGACCTTCTCTTAGAGTCTTCTCAACTCGTCCTTAGCATGTTCAGCCCTAACCTCTACCATGACCAGCTTTCTCTTTGTGGAAATGAGGCTTGATTACACTACTGTGACATCTTAAGGGATGTCAAACAATGACATCATCACTTGTCCTATTTATAGGAACTAATCCAAAGCATCCTCATGTTCCATAAGAGTCATTGAGGGGCCACCAAGGACTTGAGCATTGTGTGCTCTTGTGAGGTCCATTGATGGCACAATAGGAACATTAAATGATTCTTTGATGTGGCCTATAACCACTTCTACTACTCTAGCTACATCCTAGTGTTGCATGATCACTACTGTGGCACCTTCACTAATTTCTCATTGCACTTGAAAAGATGCAGTGTTTCCAGAGATCTGTTATTACCAATGTGATTCTCTTACTCTTTTTTGTATAGAAACCTCACCTCGTGCATGATCAATTGAGATCGTGGACTATATAGCATCATCAATGACCTTAAAGAGGTTAGCATCATCATGACTTTCCCCAATTGACTATTTTTGTGATGGCCCTGAGATGCCTCATCAATGGTCAATAATCTTGCTACGGTAATGGCAATTGGTCTTGCTAGCCTGTGGGCTACGTGCTTGGCCCTACTTTTTGTTATTGACTAGGCCTCATGTTTAGAAGTTGGCTAGGCCCAGCTGTTTGAGGTGTAGTGGGCCCAACTATCTACTCTTGCTCAGGCTCCAGTGTCTCACCAGCATCTTTCCTTGATGCTAGTGGCTTCAGTAATTCAACATATGAGGCATTTTAAGAGTTTCTAAGGACGTCATTAGTGTACCCTAGAATTTCAACATGCTAGGATAGCTTCCTGATTAGACAAGGAAAAGGCAATGCAAACTTTTCTATCTTACGTTCCTCAAACTGCCTCAATATTTTTTTGAGATATAACTGGGGTAGGTTGGCATCAATCTTGCCCATCAAGATTACACTTCCTCTGGTCGCATAGGTGGAAATCTTGTTTAGTCCTTTTGTTGGGAAGATGTGACAGGTGCCAATTTTGAAATAGATTCTCTTTTCAAGGATGAGCTCCCCATATGTTTTATCTTCCTTGTCGTTTGCCCTCTTCAACCATATTTTTCATGCATCAGCATCGAAGTGAGTGGATAGATGAGAAACTTTGGGCCTTGCATTTGGAAGGTTCAGAACTTCTAAAATGGCCTTAGCAAAGAAATCAAATAAAATCCCACCAATGTCAGTAGTGGTGCCTTTTTCTTTATTATGCCAAAATTGGTAAGTCCCCCCTAAATACCATTCACCACTCTCCAAGAGAACAGGCCACAGTAGAGATCCTTTGAGTTGATCTCTGACTGACTCAAGGGAAAATTTAGCAAAGGGTCCAAAATTGATTTTCACAATCACTATAGCTGACGTGGACCTTTCCCAAATCACCTGAACGCATTCCAAGAACAACGTGAGATGTTGTTCCTATTTAGGTGCCCTGCCTTCTCCACCTTCTGCATGCCCAGATTGTGCAGTAACAAGAGTTTCTTGATGAATGTTGAATGATTGTACCTCTTGCTCTACATTCTCCATGAGAGGTCCTTGGCCTCTACCTCTCCTTGGCCATTTGGATGCACCTTGAGAGGGTCCTCCCTATTTTCCTCGTTTAGGGGCCATCTGCAATCACACAGGATCAACTGTTAGTAAGGTCATTTAACAAAATTTAATTATCTTATATCTTACTCATTGCCTTTAAATGAATTCAATCATTTCTTAGTGTGATTTAGACTTGGAAATTTTCAAGAAAATCGCCCTAAAAGTTTTAATGTTGGGCCCAAAAATAATTTTCATGGTTTGGATGAAGAAGAAAAATTAGTTTGGCATAAGTTCTTAGCATTTCTTAACATCACTTTCCCCTATGATATCCTTTAGGAAATAGTGAATTTTGAAACAGTTATGCACAACTTGGAGCATACCCTTCCCCCACAACTAACTTAAACGCTCTTGGTTTAAGTAGGTTCGATCGGGAGAAGAATCGGAACGTTAATGAGCAAGATATTAATGTTTAAATGATAGGTGCAAAAGCTTGAAAATTCATGGAAGAAAATTGCAATAACTCCCCTCGCGTGAACAATTAAAAATGATTTTAAGGTGCGCAGAAGGTTCCATGTATATAGGTTTTATGGACACGATATCACGTGCGTGCTAGCGCAGACCCAATACTAGGTACCCAATATCACGTACGTGCTAGTGTGGACCCAATACTAGGTACCCAATATCGCGTCTCCTCTAGAATAGGGTGCATGGAAAAATCAATAAATTTTTTCAATTTTCATAGCCAAGAATGAAGAATTTAAGGTAAATTTGAAAGATCTGGGGTAATGTTGAGTACACATTAAGGCACCAAAAGTGCAATAAAGTGGAATTATACAATAAATTTCTTTTTGATAAGTTTCAGCAAAAAAGGACATGTAGTGGTTCATAGGAATGTTTGGGTTGAAATGATGATAAAGGGAATAATGAATTCAATAATGTAGTACTCAGAGGGTATAAGATGATGCAGTAGTATGCAATAAGTATAGATTACAAAAGTTACACAAGTGGATCCTCTCCAAAGTAGGCTCCAACCTATCATGCCCTTACGTAGCCACACCTTAAAATGTCCATAGGCACTAGAAGGGTTAAATGCAATCCACACAAGTGCAACAAGACACACACATGTTAAATACCACTGTGATGAGGTATGAATTCTATGCCACACAAGACACAAGTTAGAAATACTTGAACAATGGGGTGAAACAAATCGTAGGAGGGATTGCCGAGATTGGGACATGAGGTAACTTACCCTAGGCACAATGAATCTTGATTGTGGGGTGTGATTAATGTATCATTAGCCTTTCACTCCAAAATCAAGACCAAGTCCATACCTCTAACTAGTGACCTAACATTGTTTCATCCATTGATAGAAAACCATAAGAGCATCATGACAATAAGGCGTACGATCTCTTGGCATTTTATACAAGGGAGGAGTAATTTGGAATTTTTCTATAGCACATTCTTCTTGATCTTTTCTTTGTTGTTTTTTTTTTCTTTCTTTCTTTTCTTTTTCTTTGCCTTGCTGCTTTGGCACTTTGTTAGTTCCAACAGTGATCCGAAGAAGCCACCAACCTTCAGGCATGGATGCATGTCTTTCCAGTGATACCCTCTAGAATAGCATTAATTTTCTTTATTGAGTTCCTTTATTACTCTTACTTCCATTTTTCGTTAGATCTACAAGGATTTTAGTATAACCAAGCTGCATGATAGCACATACAAATGTCACCAAAGAGAATCCACAAGTTCCCTTGATGTCACACTCTATCCATTCCCTCTTAGTCCATCATTTTTCACTCTAGGCATAATGAGTACAAAGTTACTTTAAGTTTTAATGATGACAAGAATATCATCGTACCTAGAGTAGAACCTTTTATTAATAGAATGGATGGGTCGATGTTTGGGCTCACTATCCAAATAATTAGTCACTTGTGACTTCATAGCATAGAGCACACCTCAATTGACAACTCACATGATTATTTTATTCACCGATGATATTACCCTCAAAAAGTTAAAACAACAAATTGGAAAAAAAAAATTGTAAAACCAAAGAAAAGGAAAAACATTTACTAATTCTACTGGTTAGAATGGGGGGTATCCCCCATGACTGAACCTTTGATCATGGCAAGAATTAATAAATGGAATGCATATTGGAAATATTGAGGTCCAATCATATCCAAACCACTAGGTGTCTTTTGATGTGATGGTAGGAATGTACCCAAATTACGGTTCACACACTTGATTAAAGTAGGCATAGTGGGGTAGACTATAAGATGTGGTCATGTGATAAGGAGCTGACCCACTATGGCACCCATGACCATAAGATGATATGCAAGGATCAATGTGCCTCATCATGTAGTTATATTCATTAGGCTACATGGTTGTTGGAGTATCGATTGGTGGTCTAGATAAGGTAGTAGGAGATTTTGAGTTTGAAGAGGAAGCTGCATCACAGTGCTGGATTTGTGCTAAGTTGGAGGATGCAGTGGTTTTAAAACTATGTTGTCTCTTTCTATGACCATGCCTAAAGAAAGGATGCTTTCGATGTTGTGGAGGACTCCCACTATTGTTGATAGTAGTAGCACAAGTAATGTTCATTGGTTGGTGTTGTGGTGCAAAAGCTTCTAGTACTACTAGTGGTGATGTAGAAGAAGGTGAAGGATAAAAATATTGAGAGAAAGGAGGAGTGTAAGGAACATGAGGTGGTGATCCCATGGGAGAGGGCATGGGTTGATAGTATTTGGGAGAATGATAACGATGAGGTGAAGCAGAGGATGTTGATCCAGTTGGAGAAACAAGATGTTGAACATAATAAGCATTTAGTGTCGGGATATACGAAGGTGTTGAACATAATAAGCAGTTGGCGATGGCCTCCCCCACGATTGGGGATTTTGCCACTATAGGTGAACATGGTACTTCTATATGAAATCTGGATGTAGCATTCCTTCCCCATGCTCATGTAAATGTGATAATACTAGGCATTGGCTTTTGGGGTGATCGTACAGACAACCATCACATTGATACTTATGATTTGCAATTGAGCTCCTATCCTTATTTTCTTCAATCCTTCTTTCCGATTATCAAATGGTGTTCTATCTTATTTCTAAGTTTGGCATCCTCTATTTGTTCTAGTTGTCAGAGTGATCTTGCATGGTTCTACCTCTAATAATGTTTACATATTCTCCACATTTTTCATGTACCCATTCTGTCATTTTATTGATCTTTGTCCAATTTCATCGATTGATTTTAGTATTGGCAAAGATGGGGATGGTTGCATCTCCTCGCAATGAGTTAATTTCTCCTCTTCATGACTATAGACCTTTGTTACTTTAAGAGTTGGGTCCTATTGAGATCTCTTAACATTCTCTCATTTGTCTATTTCTCCTTCTTCTTTTGCTACCCCCTTAATAAGCTCTTGGAATTGGTGGGTTCGTAGTTCATATAGTTGCCCTGGGACATACATCCCTAGGGTCTCCCTTATTTCATTACAAAGCCCATCCATGATGCGATACATTAGCCTTTCCTCAGAGAACACATGGCCNTGATGTGATACATTAGCCTTTCCTCAGAGAACACATGGCCTGGGCAGTTATTTAATAGTGAGTAATATCTTTCTAAAGCCATGTCCAAGGGTCCATGTTGCCCTTGTTTCCACTCTTGGATTTGTCTCCTCAAGGCTAACACTCTTGCATAGGTTTGATATCTTTCATTGAAGAGTTCTACCATTGTTTGCCAACGATGAATTGATTTTGGTTTTAAAGACCTATACCATACTTTTGCTTGGCCAACGAGTGTCATAGGAAAGAGCTTAAGTCTTTGCCACCCATTATCAATATTATTCCATGCACAGTCATCATAGAAGGCTTGTAAATGATGTTGTGAATCTAAATCATAGCCTCCTGAAAACTTGGGAAAGTTGTTTAAGTCAAGCTTGGGTAGACTACTTTCCTTACTATGCCTACGAGATATTTGAACAGTCTCTTATATATGCATTAGGCTCTTAGTGGCCAATAGGGCTTCATCGTCACTAAATAAGTTATGAGTTTGTGAGTTGGAACGATGTTGTCTTTGTTCATGTTGGCATTCTTAACTTTGCCTGTAGGCTCAATTTTTATTTCTACATTGACCCCTTGAGAAATAGTCATTCATGTCACAACCTAATGTTGAAAGGGCAAAGGAAGAGAGGGAACTAGAAGACTCATCATGACTTTTATAAGTCTCCCAATCATCCCCTGATGTACTCTTGCTAACCATTGAGAAGGTCCTAGGTCTTATGGGCCCGCTCATTCTATGGGATGTTCCATCCTCACTAAAGGTGTCTAAGTTGGATGACAAGAGTCCTTGAGTATCGTTGGGGGATCCATGAACATATGAAACTCCTGCATAAGATTGAGTACTCCAAACTTCTTCATTGTCATAAATTGCATTGGTTCTCCAATGAATTGCCTCACTAGATGTTCCATGAACATTGTCTTGTGAGAGATAACTTCCTTTCTAAAAGATATATCGTTAATACTTTATTACAGTGATCTTATATGATATAACTAATCTAGATAATTAGCACCGTCCCTGGCAACAGCACCAATGATGAGTGGCGAGGTACCTCTATGCTCAACCATACAAATACGAGCATGTATGTGCAATTCGATCAAACTCTATGGACAGACTAGTTATGACACCTAGATAGTTATATGTTGATTGCAATTCACTATCTTCCTACTTGGACTAGTATTTACTTTGTCACGTATGGTTTAGTCCAGAGTGAGGTGTATGATGTGATTCCTAATTACTGTGCTACTACTAAAGTCAATAGGAAATAACTTGAGTGAACTAATAGATGATGGAAAATAAAATCTCAACTAGCCTAAGTGCAATGAGATCTATCTTTAATCATCCACATGCATCTTGGACCTAGTACTACTTCTTAGGTTACCAAGCACATATTACTTGAGCACTACTAGATATGCTACTTGGTTACCAAGTAGTCACACTTAAATGTTTGTGATTAAGATGTACCCATTCTGCATTAACAACATGAATAGTAAATAACAATACAGAAATATTAACTAAGAAAACAATAAATAATAATTAACAATTAAGCAATTAAAAACTAGGTGAATGCTACAATGATGAAGTGATCTCGATCTTTATTACTGATCGTGTGTCTCCAAGTACATCACACTCGAACAAAGGTTCCATACAATTACTGATGTTGACTAACCTTAAGCTACTCTTAATTATAATTAAGAGATTGATTAATTAAGCTAATTAACAGTGAAAAGTAAAATCTAAACTAGCCTACATGCAATGAGTATCCGTTCCTAATCATTTGCACATGTCTTAAACTTCGTGTAACTATTGTTAAGATTGCCAAGTGCACGTCACTAGGCTTACCAACCATACACTGTTGGATTACCAAGTAATTACACGTAAGCGCTCACAATTAGCTACACTCATTTTGCTTAATAATAGGAATAATAAAGAGCACTAAATGAAATCGTTAACAAAGGCAAACAGCAAACATTTAAGCAATTAAAAGCAATAATATATCTAAGTGGATGTTGCAACGATGAAAGTAATCCGATTTTTATTTCCACTCATGTAACGCGAGGCGTCCAAGTACGTTATACTCGAGTCCAAGTACGTCATATTCGTTGGGTTGGGTAGAGGCGTCCAAGTACGTTATACTCGAGTCCAAGTACGTCATATTCGTTGGGTTGGGTAGAGCGACCGTAACTTGGATTGCGGAGCCTCCCAAAGCACGCAGAACAACGCGATCTGATCTGTGTCGTACAACTTCAAGTGGTTAATGCCTTGCGACTTTAGTAGCTCCATGACCTTTACTGCTGATGGAACATCATTCGCCACACGCCCGTAGTTCAAGCAGAATTCGTTTCTCTTGTTATTGTCTGTAATAGCTGCATATAAAGGATATCCAAGAGTAAATCCAGCGTTTATCTTCGACGCAGACGATCGACGGAAATAAGATAAAAAAGCAGATACTGTGGTCATCGTGATCTTTAGAGCTACTGTGCTATCGTAACCTGTAGTCATTAGCCTACGTTAGGCAGGAATCCTGTGACACAAGCAGTGCAGCTAGCGTGTGAAGGTAAGCTAGCTGTAAAGACCTTTCGTAAGATTTTTTTGGAGGAATTCAAAGAATTGGAAAAGCAATGTTGTCATGCTCTTGATAAAATCTGCGATTGTTTGGAACTAGGAACCACTTTTTCTGCATGATGAAATGCTGAAGGAGGAGAAGTTTTACTATTAAAACCTATAGCTTGGAAGTAGAGATCAAAATCGCGTTTTACATTTCTTCTAACAAAGAAGAAAGCATGTCCAGACTGTTCTAATCTGCCATTACTGAAGCAACCGTATACGGAAGCAGAGACGTCATCCACAAAATGATCAAACGCCTCACAAAGACAGGATTTTTGTGCTGCGGCTATCAATCCACTCAGTAAACAGAAACGTGGCGACTTTATCCAGCAGATTTATTGGAAAAGTTGAATTTAATGATGCACATAGACTCGAGACAGAGGATGCAAACACCAAGATGCTTAGGAGTCTCTGGTTGTTTACATGTGTCAAATAACTGCATCATTAAATTCAACTTTTATTTTGCTCCATGAATTAAATGATCTGAAGTCATACCTTAGATCATTTTGAACCACAAGCCACAATAAACAATTTCATCCTTGTCCCTTACATATTCCAATGTAAAGATAATAATGCCTTAGTAATATTGGTTCATTCAATTTTATTTGTACAGCACCACTGCTGTCCATGGAATTGTAGAAATTCAAAACTATTATTCTGTAGTTCCAGTCAACCAAGTCATTCGTGGGAAGTGTCACTGTAAGTACATAGCAGCCACAAATTCCTTTACCACGCAATGAAGAACCAAACAAATTTGCTCCACGCAACAAAATATGTAGAAAATCACAGAAAACAAAGGTAGTCTTGACATAAAAATGATAAAAATCTTTAAAGAATGACAAACCCCAAATATGAGAAACAAGCAAAGTTATAGAGTAGCTGCTGCTCTCAATGAAAGCCCACATCATTTTTAGGTTTCCTTAGGTTTCCTTAAGTTGCATAATAATAGTCTGTGGTATGACTATTGGTTTTGGTTTTCGCCTAATGGCTCCCTTTTGCATTCTTTATGCTTTTCTAAAGCCAAATCTTGATTTCATGTGCAAGAACTCCAACTCTCCACTTTAAATAGAAGATGGAGTGTGCATCTTGACAATCAGCATTGGAAAGCTATTTTTCATCGTGTTTGGACTTCCAAGGCTCAACCTAAGCATTGTTTCCTGATCCTGATTCATCAAGGTCTTCCCATTGGACATAGGCTTCACTTTGAGAAGTTGATTGCCCTAAATGCACCATTTGTCAAGCCGATGACTCTTTTATACATGTCTTTTGGGATTGCTCGCTTTCTCAACAAGTTTGGAAGTGGTGTCAATCTCTCCAAGTTTTTATTCCTAACCATTATGTCAGTTTCCTCTATGTATTTTCAAAGATGACTGTGTTAAGCGAGACCTTTAAAAAGCCTAGGAAATCCTCTTATTTGAGATTATTTTCTTTATTTGAAAATGCCCTTTATTTGAAAATGTCTTCTAAATGCCTGGTATCAAAACACCAACTATACTGACTATGGTATGAAATGCTCTATGGCTCATAATGTTCAACTTCAATGTCAAGAATTAGGCTTTACCAATAATATTACTTTTTCTTAAAGTGATTTCTCTATTAAAATTGCTTGTTTTGTTTTCCTTTTTTAGCTTTGTTTTGTTTTCCTTTTTTAGCTTTCCTCCAGGGGTGCGAAGTTTTTGTATTGTTGCAGGTGACTAGGGGGTCATCTTGAACTCTAGGCTCTGTTAGGGCTTTGGTTTTAAGGTTTTCTTCTCCAGTTTGCAGCCACAATCAGATATGGTTTGCCATCGGCATTTTAGGTACAAATCCTGTTACCAAGTCACTTCCTCTGCAACATGATTACTGTTCATCATTTGCATCATCAGGAAAAGCAAAAAATCCTTTCCCATTTACTGAAACATGATTGGTCACGATAAAATAGATAACCATGGCCAAACTGCTTTAGATCTTTCTTTACTTGTTCTTCAATAAAGACACAGGCCCAAATCATTCCCTTCCTTGCCTTAATAGGCATTACTGCAATAAGGCATGGTGAATATCACCTTTCCCCATCCCTCATGAATGAAGGTGTCGATTCTGGTCAGTTCACACAAGCAAAGCTGTGTAGTTTGCCGCCATTACCAAGAAAAATTCAAAACATGAATTTTGTGCTTATTGAACTGAACGGGTGAACTTGTCATACAGTCAACTTGGTATACAATAAAAAAGAAAAGAAAAAAAAACCGCAGTACCAAAAGTTGAATTTTGATGATCAGATAAACTACCGAGATTTTTTAACCCTGGAGCAAAGCTTTGATAACTTTAGTAACGTAGTTGTTTCAAATTCTTTACTGTAAAACAGGGCAAAGAAACCAAAAGGCTAAAGACAAAGAGTAAAATCCTGAATGAACAAATAATATTAAACATTAAAGATGTACTAGGAAGAGGCGAAAGTAAGAACATTAGTAAATAGCATCAATTCCAACAATGACGTTTAAAAACCCTCCCATGTTTCATAGCAGATGCGCATAAACCCTGATGGCCGTAGAAACGAACGTGCAAGCAAGGTAACTAAATACACTCTTTTGAGGTGATTCTGCACGAGTAGCCAGGCTGATCATGTTGAAATTCTTAAACATCCGGAAGGAAATATGTGAATCGCTCAAGAACTACCGAAATGCAAAAGATGCCATTTGGAATCAATTTCTTCGGACAAAACGCTCAGAATGTAAACAACAAATGGAATCAATTTCTTCGGACAAAACGCTCAGAATGTAAACAACAAAATTGAGAAACAGAGACAATCATAGGCTTTAAATAGGGCAAAAGAAAGAAATTTTAAACTTGTTAAGTGAAATGCTACTCTTCTTCTGCACCAGGGCAGAACGTAGCAGGCACAGAATATAGAAGGATTGTACCATCACCGGTGCAAGGGTCAGACCTATATTATTACTTTAGGTCACAGTGCCCATAAAAATTTATTGTAAATCTTCAAGTTCCAAAATTTCAAATTGGGTTTCATTCCAAATATTCTTTAACATTTTCAAGCCTATCCTCTGTACTTACTTTGCGCCTATCCCCTTTTCAATCTTGTTATACCCTCTCCTTTCCTCAACAGAATAAAATCTAAGCATTCTTTGAACAACACTTTTACATATCTAAAAACCCGGCGTATACGTAGATATAATGTCATAGTATTTTAAGCAGCACATGTTGTTCATAACTTAGTAAATTGCCCGCATTAAAGGAGATTGCAAGCATTCTCGAGTGGAGTTGTGTCGAACCACAGAAGAGAGCCAGAGAAGAAACTTGTACAAAACTACAAAATGATATACCCCAAATATGAGAAACAACTAAACGGATATAGTAGTTGTTGCTCTCATGAAATTCCAAATGAAAGCCCACTTTGCCAAGAATGATTTCACTATCGAACATTTTAGGTACAAATCATGTTACTAAATCACTTCCTCTGCATCATGATTAGTGTTCATCATTTGCATCATTGAAAAAGCAAAAAATCCTTTCCCAGAAACATGCTTGGTTAAGATAAAATAGATAGCCATGGCCAAACTACTTTTAGATCTTTCTCTTCTTCTTCAATAAATTCAATAAAGACAGACGAAATTCATTCCCTTGGCTCAATAGGCATTACTACAATAACACGTGGTGAATATCACCTTTCCCCATTCCTCATGAACAAAGGTGTCTATTTTAGTAAGTTCACATAAGCCAAGCTACTTAGTCTTCCGCCATTACCAAGAAAAATTTAAAACATGAACTCCGTGCTCACTAAACTTAATTGATGAACTTGATATACAGTTAACTTGGTATATAGTATAAAAAAAAACAGAAACAAAAAAAAAAATGGGTAAGAGTAACATGTGGAATATCGTGGTATCAAGAGTTGAATTTTGACGGTTAAATAAACTATGAGATTCTTTAACCTATTGGAGAAAACCTTTGATAACTTTAGTAATGTAAAATTGTTGCAAATTCTTTGTCGTAAAACAGGGCAAAGAAATCAAAAGGCTAAAGACACAGCAAAACACCATGAAAAACTATTTTTATTCAAACATAGAACAATATCAAAATCCTAAATGAACAAATAATATTAAACATTAAAGACATACCTCACTAATAGGAAGAGAAACCAAGAACAGCCAGTAAATAGCACCAATTCCAGCAATGGCATTTAAAAACTCTTCGATGTTCCATAGCAAACATGCATAAACTTTGATGACCACGAAAATGAGTGTGCAAGAAAGTGTTAACTAAATATACTCTTTTGAGGTGATTTGCATGGCCAACTTGGCTGACCATGTTGAAATTCTTAAATGTCTAGAAGGAAATATGTGAATCACTCAAGAATTGCCAAAACAAAAAGACACCATTTGGATTCGATTTCTTCAAACAAAACGTGCAGAACTATTATGTCGATGTGAACATTAAAATTTGAGAAACAAAGAGAATTGTAGGCTTTAAATAAGGCGAAAAAGAGAAATTTTAAACTTGTTAAGTGAAATGCTACTAGTTTTCTTCTTCCACACCAGGGCAAAACGTATCATGTGCAGAACATAGAAGAGTCGTACCATTACCCATGCAAGGGTGAGATCCATATTATTACTTTAGGTAATTGTCCCCATAAAAAATTATTGTAAGGAAACCTGTAAACTCTTCAAGTTTCAAAATTTCAAAGAGGGTTCCATTCCCAAATATTATTTTAACATTTTCAAGCAACCTCTGTGATGAGCATCAAAGTGTCACATCAACGGGCCCTTGTTGACGAGGCCTCATCAACGGGCCCCCATCAACGAGGCCCCATTTACGTGGTGTTGCCCCGTTGATGAGGTCACATTCACATAGCGTTTGCTATGTTGATAGAGCCTTGTAAACACTGCCCTAGAGCAAAAACTATAAATACAAGCTCCCAAACGTGTTTATGGGCATCCAATTCATAGTAGCCCTAGAACTCTTGCAATTTTTACATTTGAAAGTTAGAATATTTTTCCCGAGTGCTTACAGCAGAAGTCATTAAATGTACAAATCTTTATTTAAGTATCGTTGTACTTGAGCATGACAATGTATACAACAATAAAGATGAGCTTCTTGATAAACCTTGCAACATTCTGGATAGTTTAGATATTTATTTATGCATTTAATGGTTTTAGTTAATTATTTAATGTTTTTCCAATAATTAAGCTAATTAAGCAAGATAAGCTAGATAGATTAACTACATAAATACGACTACTTTGAGTGTAACATGTTTTGCTTGGTAATCCTAGCAATGTTATTGCTTGGTGCAACCAATAGCATAACGCTTGGTAACTCAGTAGTGGATACATGGGTTTAGAACGTGTACAAAAAGTGGGATCAAATGCTTATGTTAGGATTAGCTAGAGACTAGTTAGTTAGTTAGATCAAATTAGTCATTAAATTACTTTGTCTCTCTTTTCAAGTACCGAAGAACATATAACATAAAATGACAAAAATCATATGCCTTAATTACACTTAACCATACCTTTGTACTTCACAAGTGTAATTGGGAAGAAAACAAATGATCTTAGGATAAGATTCACTTCCTAGAAAACTAGTGCACTAGAAACTAAAGAGTCCATAGAATTTGACTAGATTGTGCGTGAATGCTTCGTGATTCATATGGTTGAGCTTAGGGGTACCTTCACCGCTCATCATTGGCATCATTGCTGGGGACTGTGTTTGTTGAAAAATGCGCTATTTAGGTTTAGTGGATATTATTAATATCATTGGACAAACCTCAAGGTTGATATCATTTTCAAATAATATAACTACAAAAGCACACTAATACTCTATTTGTTTGCAAAATGTCTTCTTCTCACTAGCGAAATGATACAAAACCGACAGTCTCACAAGAGTGCAAAGTGGTATATACTCATCCCAATGAGTATGTATCGGACTTCACCTTCATTCTACATTAGGATGAACAATTGCAATGGCATGATATGGAGGGTAACATTGTAATGCCCCTCGATCGATTTATAACCATGATGTTGTTTCGAACACTTAAGAAGTTAGGTATCCATGATCTTCAAGAGGAGTACATTGTGCACGATTATAACTTTCAGGACTATCGACCCACTAACACACAATGTAGAAGAGATTGACATCAAGAGGGACATCATAAGGATGCTAAGGGGAAATGGTTCACAAATCCCTTGTTCCTACTAAATCAAGATGACAATGAGAACCCTCCTTCTAAGGGCTCTCAGCATGAAAGTTCTCTACCCTTTGTTAATGGTGATGAGGATGTAACCTTGACTCTGTAGTCTACAATCCACAATTTAGGTTTAAAGAAAGATGGCAGTCAATGCAAGGGATCAAACAAGCATCAAGTTTATACGAAAAATAATGAACATGGCCATGATACCCAAGGGGGAGTTGGTAGATTTCATGGTGGAGGTAGTCCTCCTCCCTCTTTCCCCTCTTCATCTCTATCTGCTTCTTCTTCCTCTTTTGATTTTTGATGAGTGGCGAGATACCCCTACACTTAACCATATGAATACGAGCGTAGCATGCACGATTGGTCGAACTCCGCAGACTAAGTGCCTACACGCCCATGGAACACTTAGGGTTAATCATTCATTGTCTTCCTAGACTTACTTGTAGTTTTCACGGTGTATGGTTAAGTAAGTCTAAGGTATATGATTTTTATAGCTTTTTATGTTTTTGTCTCCTATGCTAACAAGGTGAAGGGTTGAGAAACTAATTACTAACTCTAACTAATGAACTAAGTCTAAATTACCTAGCGTCAGCATCCATTCCCACTTACCATACACACCCTGAACCGATGCCACCGTGGCTACCAAACGCTAGTCGTTGTTGGGATCACCATGCGTAACGCAAGTGCTCGAAGCGGTCGTACTGAGGCACTTAACTAGGAGAGAAGGGTTGAGAGAGAAAGCAATAAACAACAGATAATAAATAACAAGTAATAAATAACAGTAAATAAAATCCTAATTATCCTATTCCATGCACTGCAAGGTTTATCCAAGAAGCTCATCTTTATTGTCGTACACAAACTTGTGGTCAAGTACAATGTTTGCTCGAATAAAGATCCGTTCACTTTAGGACTCCTACTACGGGCACATGGAAAATATTCTATCTCTAGAGTGATCAATCTACCAAAGTTTCCCTACTATCTAGCCTAGGATGAGGAAACAAGGGAGAGCCGCCTCTTATTTATAGATATGATGACGCACCGCAATATCGTGTCCCATCAATTTTGAAAGATGTCGCAGAAGAAACAACCATGATGAAGGTGAGCATTGAGGCAATAATATTAATCACCATGCCCACAATAATCAAAGGCGTAACTAAGGACATCATAAGTGACAACGAAATCATGATGATGATGAGCCTCTGTTGGTGACTTGAAGCATGCTTAACATTGTAGAGGTAGTGAAGATTCCAAATAGGCATGTGAAAGACAATCAAATCAAGTGTTTAGACATGAACAATATCCCAAGATTTAAGGGGGGATATAACTTTGATCCACAGACACATCTACAAGCTTTCCACAATATCTTTGCCATACAGAATATTCAAAATGATTGGTAGAAATTCAAGCTATTCCCCAAGACACTCATCAAAGCTAAAAGCTAGTACTGGTCCTTGTAGCCAAAATCCATTTGTAAATGGAGTACAATGCTTGAACTATTTAATGATAAATACCATACACACTCCTGAGTATCCAACCTAAGAAGGCAAATCCAAGGCAAGAAATAAGAAACACATGAACCCTTGGATGCCATCATGGGTAGATACTACTCTCTCTTACATCAATGCCCTGGCCATGGTTATTCTCAAAGGAAACAACTCTGCCACATTATAAACAAGCTCAGAGCAGAAACCACAAGAACTCTTGGGGTTTATGCCCAAGGGAGATTATCCAAATTAAGAGCTCATCAGATACAAAGGCTAATAGAACAAGTTGTAAAAGAATAAGGTGAGTTACGAAAATAGAAAAGTGTGGAAGAATATAATAGGGACCCTTCCATAAGAAAAAGAGAGGTTCGATTTTGTGATGAGGAGGAGTCACCAGTCGATGAAGTGGTAAATAAAAAAACCTTGCCCATCCAAAGATCTATATCTAGTATTTCGATAAAGGATGATAAATTATGGGACTCTTTAGATGAAAAGCTCCAAATCGTTATGAAGATTGCTGAAGAATACAAAGAGCAAAATAGTGATCATACTCGCAAGAGGCAAAAAGCAACTGAATGTACCTACTAAAGAGGTAAGGGCAAAGCTATTGTAGTAGAAGAAGCTGTGGAGATAGACTCCAATGATGATATTAGTTGTGACATTTGTCAATATGAACATCCTCAAGGATGTTGCCTTGTGGTGTCACACTTACAAGAGTATGGGATGTATGTGTTGAATTCGCAACTAGTACAAAGGTAAACAACTAGACGATTACCTTATCCTCAAGGCAATCCAAGGCAGCTCCACCAACAACAACAAGCTTAGTACCCAAATGGAGCTCCACGACAACCATATGAACAATATCAATAGTGGCACCAACCACAATCATGGGGAATGCCATCGCCAATATAGTAGTACCCTTATAGGCAACCAGATCCATACGGGTACTATGTTCAACAACATGTTTCTCCAAGCCATGCCTCATTTCAACATCACTATTATCCATGAAAAGATTTAACCCAAGAAGTCCTATTTTTTACTTATAGATTACTAGACCTAAGCCATGCAAGGCCCTTCTTGATTCTAGTTCTAGTGTTAATCTCATCTCCCATGACATGTACAAAGCTTGGAACCTACCACCTCTCAAGAAGAGTAACATTTGTTTAGAATTGGAAAACCAATCAATCATTGTTCATTTTGGATTAGTGGAGGACATTGTGACCAAAGTTAGTGAGTGGTCTTATCTTATTGATTTTCTAATGATCAAGGTAGAAAACTACAAAGGTGACTTTCCCATCATTGTGGGAAGGGCATGGTTAAGCATAGTAGATACACAAATAGGCATAAGGGACCTCTCCTTGGAAATCTCCAAGGAAAATGAATTTGGAAGGCTAGAGAAAAACCATGTTCCATGCATCGCATAGAGCAATAGCAAGTGCAATTATGTGTAGAAAATCTAGTCCATCAAAAGTACATTCATTACAGCATGCAATCAGTATGCATAAGAAACAGAGATCCAAAGGCATTTGTATGCAGCAGCCACAAAATAGAAGGGCACCCAGTGGCTAATAGTTGACTCTGACAATAACACATTATGCATGAAACTAATTAAGAGCCTAACATATGCTTATGTCGAAGGCATGGATGAACTAGAGTAAGTTCATCACCAACTCCTCTCCGATAATAAAGATGATGATACTTGTTGGGAAGAGTTGGAAATCCCTGATAATTTCAAAGATGAACCCTTAGAGTTAAAAACTCTACTAGCTAGCATGGACTGTGCATTTTTAAATAATGGAAAATTGATCATAACTAATGTCAAACTTACTCCTAAACAAAAAGAAAAGTTGTTAAATGTGGTTAACAAATGGCTAATAGCCTTTGCTTGGTCATATCCCAAGCTGACAAAAATTGATCCAAGGATATGCCAGCATCGCATCTACCTCGACTTAGCCATGAAGCCAAGAAGACAACTACAGAGGCAACTAAACCCCAAATTGAAATAGATTGCTAAGAAGGAAATAAAACAACTTCTCAAGGCAAGGTTCATCTATCCCATTGTGGATAGTGAGTGGGTTAGCTCACTCGTAATTATGCTAAAGAAAGGTGGTAAGTGGCAAGTCTGCACCGAATTTAGGCTATTGAATATGAAAACATTTAAAAATCATTTTCCATTTCCTTTTATGGACCAAGTGTTGAACACTATCTCTGGGCATTGCTATTATAGCTTCTTGGATGGTTATGATGGCTATAACCAAATCCAAATTGCGCTAGAAGATCAAGCCAAGACAACATCACAAGTACATGGGGGACTTTTGCATATTGTAAGGTGTTGTTCAGTCTATGCAATACCCCTACAACATTTCAATGCCTAGTCCTTAGTATCTTCCAACAGTAAATTGGTAGCAGGGTAGAAGTCTTCATGGATGACTTCTCTACCTATGGGGCTACATTTGAGCAAGTCCTGGATAGCCTTGAGTAGGTACCGAAAAGATATGTCAAAACAAACCTTAGGCTTAATTGGCAGAAAAGCCATCTAATGCTCCAGGAAGCCATAGTAGTAGGGCACAAAATTACTTAAGCATGGATTGAGGTAGACCCAGAAAAAATAAGGGCCATCCAAGGAATCACATGTCAACCAAAGATAATTAAAGATGTCCGATTATTCCTTGGACATACTCGCTACTACCAGTGATTCATAGAGAATTTCTCTAAGATTACAAAGCCATTAGTCAAGCTTACAAAGAAAGATGCTCCATTCATTTGGACCAAAGAGTGCAAACATACATTCCAACTACTAAAGGAAAAGCTTGTAAAGACTCTGATTCTACAAGCACCATACTGGTCTAGACCATTTCACATAATGACGAATGCATCTAATTATGCTTTGGGAGCTGTGCTTACATAGTTGGATGATAAAAAATTTTTATATTACATTCATTGTGAAAGCCAAAGCATTGTGGGTGCATAGCTAAATTACACCACAACGGAGAAAGAATTAACGGCAGTGGTGTATGATCTTGAAAATTTCAAGCACTATGTGCTTGGTTATAAAATATTTGTGCATACAAACCATAGTGCCATCCACTTCTTAATGAACAAGCTGACGATGAGCCCCCATATCATATGGTGATTTGTGATCTTGCATGAATTCAATCTCATAATGGTAGATCGAAAAGGGACTGAGAATGTGATCATTGACCATCTCTCTTAATTAAGATGGGATAACAAAGAGGAGGAGAGCCCACTCTCTGATCATTTTCCAAATGAACTCCTCTTTACAAGAGCAATAAATGACCAAGTGCCCATAAAAATAAAATGGTACGATGACATCCTCACTTGCCTTCTCACTCAAGAGACGCCACAATGTATGGACTTTAGGAAGAAACAACAATTTCTTCATTGGACAAAATACTTCATGCAAATCAATAGACACCTTTACAAGGTGTGCATCGATGGCCTAGTTCATTGGTGTGTCCCTGATGCAGAAAAACTAGGCATTCTCTAGGATGCTCACAAAGATCCTTGTAGAGGCCACTATGCAGGGAGGCACAAAGCCATAAAAATCTTGATGGCAAGATACTATTAACCTACAATCTTCAGGGATGCCCATCAGTTTGTCTAATCTTGTGAATGTTGTCAAAGAGATGGTGGGATGACCGCTCGAATGAAGGATCCTCAACAGTGGATTCAACCATTAGAGCCCTTTGACATATGGGGCATAGACTTCATGGGTTCCATCAGACCCATGTCCAATGGAAAGGCATATATCATTATAGTAATCAACTACTACACCAAATGGGTAAAAGCAATAGCCATCATTGATTGTACATCATCTCCTACTACTATATTTGTACAAAAAAATATTGTCAATAGATTTGGAATGCCATGTGCACTAATTTCTAATAATGGAACTCACTTCATATGTGTCACTTTTAAAAAATTGATACAAAACTTAGGGGTTGAACATAAATTAACAACATCTTATCACCTCAAGTCAACAATCAAGTAGAGGTAACCAATAGGGAGATCACAAAAATCCTAATAAGGACCATAAGAAAATATAGGAGAGATTGGAGCACAAAACTCAGTGATGCCCTTAGGGCCTACCATTCAACATAGAAACTCCCTATTGGCTAATCTCCTTATGAGTTAGTGGATGAAAAACTTCCAACACTTCTAGTTCAATCTAAGCTTCATACACTCTCAACAACCTGTGAATTGAATCTTGACCTAAGTCTAGCACAATAAGAAAGATTGATCAACCTCAATGTTCTAGATGAGAATCGATTAGTGGTCCTATTTTTAAATGAAGTGCACAAGGCATTCAATAAACAATGACATGATCAAAGAATACGAAAAGTAAAATTCCATCCGGGAGATAAGATTCTCTACTAGAACCCCACACATGTATAATAGAAGACAACATTTCAAACGTTGTGGAAGGGACCTTATATAATTGCTAAAACCTTTTCATCTGGGGCTGTGACCATATACAAGCCTAAGAACCCAAATAAAAAACAGTTGGTCAACATCCAACAAGTGAAGCTTTTCTATGAGCCAAAGTAAGCTAGTACAACAAATATCTCAATGGGTGGACAACCAAATTCAATTTTTTGGATCTCCTCATTCCAACTCAGTCATGGGGGAGATGGCCATTTGTGCTAAATCATCCACATGGCTTCTTAGGTTTTCTATTTTTTGTTTTTCACATTTTTGATTTTGCATGTTATTTATTTTACAACTTTTGATTTTCAAATTTTTCATATTTTTACAACATTTTTTGTTTTACACCATCGTTAGTACATTTGAATCTTTCTTGAATATTTTACACTTTCTTATATATTTTACTTTGAGTGTGATCTTCAATTTTTTGCTAATAAAAGGGCTTTATTGCCAATAGGACATAGTGGTGTTGTGGTTGCTACTAATGGTGGTGTGTGCTTTTTGTTTGATTTACTAATGTCTGGTTTCTATTTTTGAATTCTTGTGCTGATGACTTAGTCATGGTTTCTTTTTCATGGAACAAGCAGTGAGTCCACAACATCCACCCATCCACAAACTCTATGATTTTCCTTATTTTGGAAGTTTGAGGTCCCTTTCATTAAATCAACTTTTAATAAATTTATGACCTTGGTAGTTTCCAAAATTGGAAAAGATTTAAAGGTTTGAATGAGGTGTGACTTCAAGGGAACTCAATACTCTTCTAACTCTTCTACTTACTTGAGTGCTTGAGTGTTCTCATCGACTTCTTAACATTCCATGTTCCAATAACAGGAAGTCAAATAAATCTTTGCATGGTGTGGCTCCCATTCAAAAAAGAAAAAAAGATAAACAAAACAAACAAAAGGAAAAAAAAACATGATAGGAATTCAAAGCACACCCCTTAGACAAATAAACAGGCTACAAGCACTGGTTATGGAACTAGAAAGAGATGCACCCATGCTTGAAGGTCTCCTCTAACTAAGGCCCTATATAACTTCCTACTTTTCTTTTTGTTTCTTTATGGAATGGTGGTTGTTTTGTGGGAGCACTCTTGTGTCTCAAGGGGATGGATTGATCTTGAAGTGGCGATGTGCAGTCACTAAAAGAGGTTGGTTTTGGTCTAGACTAAGGATGGATCTTCTTTAGTCATTTTAAATAAAAACCCCATAAGGGACTTCTTATGACCTTAGTTAGAATTCCATTCCACCTCCTCTATCATCCATCTATGCTGCCAATAATTCACCTTGTTGCCAATATCCATGTTCTTCATTCTATGTCTTGGTCTGACGTATTTGGATTCTTAGGTAGAAGCTTCTAATTTTTGGTTCTTAACTTCCATTGATCATTAGTCACCTATGGGGCCCACTTGCATATCTCTTGGTTGGATTCATTAAGCACCTTATCCTTCAACATTCTTACAAATCAAATTTTTCTTACATCCATATTTTACATCACACCATGTGTTCCTTTACAAATTTTGTTCTTAAATACATTCTCCATCAAATTTTTCAACTTTTCAGTTTCAAAAGCCCTCTTCAATGATTTTATCATATTCTTGGATTTTTTGGGATTTCATAGACCCCAATTTCATTAAAAATTTCATTATATATTTTGAGATATTGATGTTTAAAAATTTTTTATGATGGGCCCCATCGATAGTGCCAACTTATATACAAGGCCTAGTACACGAGGCCTCGTTGATGTAAGACAGAAATAATATAAATAGGTGCAATCCCACTTAGAAAATTTTACATTTTCTCATAAACACCAAATGAGTTTTTCAATTTTTGAGAGCCTAGAACCTTTTAGAGCCCATAACTTACAAACCGTTTATCCAAATCACTCTGTTCTTCAACCTTGCAACTATTGGAGGTAAGCTCTTCATCATGGGGGCCACAAATGTACCATTTTTGATAGAAAATTTTTTGTGATTTTTTGTAACTCCCACAAAAGTTTAACTAAAAATCAATTATTAAATACTAAATTGCAAGAGTTAAACCTTTTCAACAAGCTTTAGTGATAATTATAATTAATAATTAATAAAATAACAATAAAATAATCAATTTGGGATGGTCCAACCTTAGCCAAGTGTAACTGACTAACTAACACGAAAGGTATTCAAAATTTTAAAGTTACACATTACATCTACTAATCCATGGATATATTGTAACCCTAGATGGCACCAAAAGGGAAGAACATGCAAGAAGTAGGACCATTGTCCTAACTAAGGGAGAAATGGACTAGAATGGGAAGAGGCCAAGAATAGCCCCAAGAAGAACCACTCGTAACCCATGTCATAGGTCCTCTTAGGAAAGAGGTAGAAGTGGAATCTATCAGATAGATTCCAAAACTAGTAGCAGTAACAAAACACTCCCATTAGGATGATGCGCTAGCGCAACTAGAAAATCTTGAGGTGACCTTAACAGAGGCTTGCGTAAATAAAATTAAATTAAGGGAGGTCCAAAAATTGGTGCTCCAGGAGATAAATTTTGGCCCTTTCCTTGAGCATGTGCCAAGAGAAGTACAAGATCAGCTGAAGGCCTCTCCCATGTGGCTAATCATCACTTTCACAGAGGAGTCGTACATGGGAGAAACATTGCTATTCTGGAACAATAGGCAACCTAAAGAAATGATGAAAATTAAGGACATCTCTATGTCCTACTTGGCGTAGGCCATTACAACAATGCTTGGGTTGCCTAAAACAAGGGCAAACCTTATTGAAATCCAAATGTAGGTAGATCCAAGCATCAAGAAACAATGGGTGCAATGGTGTTATGGTATTAGCTGCAAGGAGTTTGGTGTGCTCACATTAGCAAAGAGCATCCATCATAAGATTGCAACCTTCTACCTCAATCCCATAGTGAGGCCAAGCAAATCACTACCTTCTCTACCCAAGCATGCACCTCTGTAAGTGGGAGATTCCCAATCAACCTTCTACAACTGATCTATCTCGAGATGGAGAAGTGGTTTAAAGAAAATGAACATGGAAGGAAGACACTCCTCGTCCCATGCCTCATCAAGAAACTTTGTCAAAGGGGAAGGATCGTATGTTACACGAATGACATAATTAGAACTATTCCAGCTACCAATTAGGTAGAAATGATGAAGGATAAAATGCCTACCATAACTATCCATGAAGATGAGCAACAACCACCACCTCCACTCACCACTCAAACAATTATGCCAGACATCGCTATAATTGTCCAACAGTTGCAAGAATATAGAGAATGACTCTTGAGTGAATAAGAGCAACAAGCAAGCATGAGTGGTGAGGACCCATCCATATACAGACCAACCATGAGTCACCTTAATGAGGTGGCTCAAATAATCAATTTGATGGATGAGAGTGGACCCATTTTCTTAGCCCATGAGGTTAAATCCAAGCACCAGAGAGATCACAATATCTCTTGAAAAATAATAAATAGTCCCAAAAATCTCTAGGAATGTTGCAACCTTCTTGGTGTTCTTGGAGGAGGGTGATGGGGCAATAGTTTTGGTGATGTAGCACCAAGGGCAGGAAACAGTAGCAAACGTGGTCACTAATAGGATTATAAAAACATTCAATGCACTTACAGCATTTGCACCAGACATCACTGCACTTAGAGATGTGTAAACATTCGCAAGGACCATAAGCGACAGAATAAGCATAGCATAGCATGAGGAATTGCTTGACCGACTAGTGGGAACTAGGCAATTGCTTTCAAGTGTCTTTGACCTTCTGGATAACATCATTGCAACCTAGTTGAAGCTGCTAGAGGCAAGGGGCAAAAATATCACATTGAATGGGCAACTTAAAATAGCTAGGAAGCATAACAAATGCTTCATTATGAAAGTTGCTAAATTAAGGGCCTAAACTGTTGATCCTACATTTCTCAACTTGACACTAATAAGAGATGAGGTCATGGAATAGCTTCACACCAAGCTCAAAGGGGTTGAGGGTGCAATGAAAATAACGGTGTTCTCTAGATCCTTGGTATAGGCCACATAACATAAGTTTCAAAAATCCTTAGATCAGACCCACCAAGAGAATGTCTAGTTGATTGCAAAAAAATTATTGCCTATAGAATGTTGATGTGTACAAGCAACAATTAACTAAATTTATCCATCAATAACATGAGCAACTAGCCAGAGCAAACACAGAATTGAGAAGATTGATAGTAGAAAATAGGAATCTCTCCATGGAGGAGGTGCACACCCTTCACTAGAAGACTGCAATTAAGTTAGCCACTTGGAAATCTAACGCTCTCAAATTTGAGAAAGTCAAAGAGAAGTTTAGCAAAAACTTTGAGAAATCATTATAGAGAGGAGGTCAGTCTATAGAATGAAGTAAATGAAAAACATATCCAATTGATGATGGCAAAAGCAAATGAATTCCTTTAGCAACTCTAGCAATGTAGAGAAGTTTAGCAACCCATCGTTGTTTTTAGGAAAATAGGCCTCTACCATGTTAGTTCTTGACAAACCCATGGTTATTGATGGTGATTTCTGCAAAGCAAATTAACAGTTTCTTTTCAAAATGGCCCAAAATACCATCACTAATACCAATTGATCTAATTGAGTTATTGCATTAAGTAGACCTCATGTGCTTATACTATCACATTTTATATTAACTAGTATGATGAAGTTCAAGGGCTACATTAGCAAAATGGCTTTCTATTTAAAGGATGATGATGTTTGGATGTCTAATCTTGCCAAATTTTTTTATCTATGAACTTTCAAAGAAAGAAAATAATCCTATAAATAATCTACTACCAGATGTTTTTTAAGTCGCATACCTAAGGGATCATTTCTGCAATATCATGAAATTAGGATTATTAAGAAGATGAATAAATGATGGTTTCATAGAAAAATTATGTCATTAATTTTACAATGTAATCTACAAAAAACAATGGATGTATCTTGTGTAATTTCCAGTTGATTTACATTGAAAAAGGATTCAAAAAGTTACAAACATTCATTAGCTAAGGATGCTATAATCAACTACTTCAAAACAAAACAAACATCATCAATAAAACCAACAAAAAAATGATAGAAAGCCCCAAAATGCAAACCAATCTACAACTCCTCTATCCTTTGTGATAGAAATTACATCAAAATATTCCTCAATTACAAGGTAGAAAAACCAAGTCGTAGGAAGTAATTTCTTGGCAAATATTTTGCACAAATTAATCGTGATAAAGAAGCCCTGAACTAGAAAATCTGTAGATGCACAAAATGTTGGTGGGATACTACAACACTCATGTATCACCATATTGTCATAATTTTCAACAATTGTCACAACATCTATGCAAGCAAGACTAGGGTTTCCTTTCAACTACTGCAACGACCATACTCCAAAAGTATGCCTAAAATGACATTGACGAAGATTGTTGTGCCCAACTAAAAAGTTGCCTCGACTTCCAAGTGTGCCACTGTATTTTCTGTTTCCAAAAACTGATGTTACTACCCAGACTCACACTAAAGAGTACACGAAGAGCGACATCCTTGGCATCAGAAACAGGGAGATGCAACGTGGCAGACTACGAATCCTTGTTCCTGTGCCACATGATGGAAAAATAAACCCATATTCTTGCATTTATGCAACAAGCTAGTCATGATTCACTTTAAGAATTAAATATTTATATTGATGCTCTTGGTTAGAGCATATAAGGATAAATATGTATTATTTTCATTACAAGAGTGCAATATAAGTTTAAAGAAAATTTGTATGTATTTTTTTAAAATAAGGGGATTTTATTTTAAAAAGGAAAGGGAGATTATTCACGAAGACACTTGCCAACTCTAGCTCAAATTTCTCATAACTTATTATGGAAGTTACAACTTCTCATGGGAGTGATGAATCAATTCCCAAGATATTTGTAGCTTACCTTAATATTTCATGATGACTGCAACTACCTTGAGGTTACTATAAAAGGGCTTCAAGGGTAGAAGAAAAAGAGGAAAGATTTTGAAGTAGAAGAAATTTGAAGATTACTTGTAAGATGGTTTGCTAAAGACATCATTTTGGCCACTTTGTTTTAGTCCTATGAGTTCATTCTTTTCTATGGTTTTTTTTGCTACTTAGCTAGTGGTTAGGTATTATCATGCTTGGCATTTAAATTTTGGATTTTTAGATCACTTTTATAGTTCTTTGTTACATGATAGTAAACTCCTATTAAGATTTTCCATAGAAAAACTCATGTTGGAAAGCCTTAAGAGAAATTTAATAGAAACGTTTATTATTATGTAATGTTTAAGGCTAATATTAGGATTGCTATAAGAGAGCTTTTGTTATAGACAAGCTAGTTGAACAATTTAATAGTCTAGAGGGTTCAAAAAATCTTTGGTATTTTGATAGGATTGAAATAGCTTTTTAATTTTTAAAATATATTCCCTTAGTATTTTAATTAGAAGTTGTCAAATCTTTGAAAGCTCTGTTGTATGCAATCGTTGACAATTATTATCTAGCCAAAAATTGAGGCTCGTATGTGGTGGTTTACATAGCAATTTTTGGTAGTATAGTAGGATTGTCTTTAAGAAATTGCTTGTTTGAGCCTAGAAAATTTGAACAATTCATAGATATTGAATTAGGGATAACTTTATTGTGAAGTATTGTCTCGTATCAATTTACCTTACTTAAATATTTGAGATTTTTACACAAATCTACTTTCTCTTCTTTCTCTTTCCATTGAATCTTGCTCTATTTCTAGTTTTCTTGTGGAACTTTCTCTCTTTGGGGGAAATTAGGAGTAGATTGGCAAAGTTGTGCTCAACTAGTTTTTGAAAAATTTTATTTGTTACAAGTAGGTATTATAAAGACCATATAGACTAAGTAATCAAACAAAATAGGAATCTCTAACAACTCACAGTATTTTACAAAGTTTGAATGAATCGCTTTTTTGATAGTCGATTACAGTTTTATACGCAACCTAACTATTTCAACATTCACAATAGCAAACACATACTCACATTTAACTACTGAGTCTATGTGGAGGTATTTGGACCTTGGTGTTACCAGAGACCAGCGAACACGTAAATCCTATTCGAGGCACTCGTTGGCGAACGCATCCCAAATGGTTGCCAATAGATTGATTCATGTTCATTACAACACTTTGACTTAGAATAAATTTACTTTCAATGCAATTTTCTTTTGATGTACATAGTTAATATTTACATTTCCATGCACATTAATCAATCAACAAAATGAGCACGACTAGTGTTGAGCGCAAACACATTTTTGCTTAGGTATCCTAGCAACATTATTGCTTGGTTCGCCTAGTAGCATAACACTTGGTAATTCTAATAATGGGTTTGTGATTTCAGGATGTGTACGACAAGCTGGGAATGGATACTCATTGTCCTTAGGATAGTTTAGGATTTATCTTCTTGTTATTAATTAGTTTAAATAATTAATTTTCATACTTTTATATAATTTAGCCTTAGCCACACAACATCAATAATCATATGCCTTACTTTGGACTAAACCATATGTGACCAAACTATCACTAGTCCAAGTGAGAAGATAGTGACATGTTATCAATGGTTAACAATCTAGATGCCACAATAGTTCCATCCATGGAATTTAACTAAATTGCATGTGAACACTTGTGATTCATATGGTTGGGTGTAGGGGGTACCTGCTACTCATCACCTAGCCACTAAACCTTCTTGTCTATAATTGTTAAATGAGTTTTAGGTGTACAATACCATCAATATAGATTGTCCTCTCCACATTTGAAGGTGCGTACAAATAAGGACTTAAGCTCTAAGGATGTCACTTCTTTCAAGCAAGGGAGAGTGTAGGAAAACATTCCTTTTTGATTGATTGAAGGCTATTTCCCTCTAGAACAAGGGTTAGAGGAGTATGAAGATCCTTATAAGTTCCATGATATGACAACCATTACTAAAGATCTACATTGGTCCTACTTCCTTTGTGTAAATTTTCGCAACGATATGTATGTTTGTGAAGGAGCTTCAGCTTTAATGCTTGGGCCACCACCCTTCTCTTTGAGAGCAAGGCTTAGGGCTAGATATGTTAGAGTAGGAACATGTCTTAGCTCTTCTAAAAGAATGGTGTCTCTTGTGGTTATGTGTACTTGATATGGTCATGCTTGTGTTTGGTCATGTTACTTAAATGATTTCATATGGCGTACTTGATATGCTCCTAACCCATGAACTAACAAGTGATGTGCACTTATGTTGTGGATGCAAATGTTATGACTATTAAGGCACAGTCCACCTTGGTTCTGCTCTAGGTCATCTGGCTAATTTTTTGACTTAAGGATGGTGTTGAATAGTGATTCACCAGAGTAATGCCATTACATCAACTAACTCAAATGTTTTTTTTCCTATACATATAAATTTGTAAGAAATACACTTTCATTACTTTGTGTATTACAAAAAATATTATTTAGTTTGAACTTTTGGATTAAATTTTATAAAATTAGATTATTACATGTATGTTGGTGGCATTCATGTTAGAACTCTATGAGAAGATAATTTGTTTTAAAACATACATGTTATTGAAACTAAAACTAAACTTTTATTATGTTTGTAGATCCTCTTGATCTATTGATAGTATAAATATATATGTTATAAATTTTAAAATCAACATTAAGAAAATTACAAAGTATTCTTGGTAATATTTAGAACAAATTAACCAAATTTGCAACTATAATTTTTCATCTATGTCAAAATATACATGTTATTATGTGTGCTCATTTATGAGATGGTTACTTTAATGCAATGTGCTTCATACTAATAAGAAACAAATTTTACTCTAGTAACAACAAATAACGAAAAGGTCTTAGCCTATGGTAAGAATCTTGATTGGAAAGCTTCAAGCCATGGGTTTGATTCTAGTGGCCATTGTCGAGTTATAAAGTTCTAATTAGACAATATATCTTGGGGAACACCTATATTATAATTATTTCGAGGTTTTAAAATCAAATCAAATTGGACAAAACCTAATGCATACGAAATAAAAATAAAAAATTAAAATATAGAAAAAATTATAATCCAAAACCTTAAAAAAGAAAGACAATCAAATCCAAAGAATCTTAAAGGCAAAAAAAACTATCATAGATTTATGGGTTTGAAAAGGTAGAATTGAACCCAATTATTATGAACCTTTTTCAAAAAGTGAAAGGAGATGGGAGGGGTTTAGATTGCTCCTTCAAAGCCTCATTATGGTATCTAAGTTAAAAGAAATAAATTAAATAAATATGAATAGCCTTGCTTAGGGTATGGCATTCCCTAAATAAAGAAGCTTCTATGTTAATTATTTTCATTCTTTTAGTTAAGTTGTTTGCAACACTCATAGCTATGGCTTTGTGTTATTTTATAAAAATTATTATATTTCAAAATTAAAAATAAATTTGAAAACACAGAGCAAAACAAGTATAGGATTTCAAGCTAGTATTAAAGTTTATAGATTACTTTATTATACTTTAATCTATTAGACTAAGACTTGATATTTTGGTACAATTCACAATTAATGTTGTTTCCCAAAGTACTACCTGAAGATGTACAACCAATGGTTCCAAAGATGATGCTATGATCTTGAGCTTCTTCTTGGAGAAGATAATTAATATATTACTCATGCAGTATATACTATGGACCTTTTCAAAGAAGGTTATGTGCTAAACATGTCTACTTTATCATAAGAAATGTTTTCAGTTTCAAAGATCTACTAATGCAAGCCTTGAAAAATTATGCATTTCTCATGCATATATAGGAATAATTAAAGGTCATTCTCATAGTATCCAAGTACAAATAGATAAATTCAAAAAGTATATATGCTTTTTGTTAGGGTGTATTATAAAGCCTAGGTTAGGTTTATCAACCAAAAACTATAATAGAGGTACAAGTATACCACAGAGTTATGAAGCTTATTATTATAAAACATATATCCAAAGTAAATAACCATAAAGAGCAAAAGTTGAACCAACCTACAAAATAAAGCATTCTCTAAATAATTAGTCATATAGGTATCTCAAAATATTTTTTTTCTTCTTTAGAAAATTTTCCAATTCTATAATTAGAATCATTCTCCCTTTTATTAAGTATTGTTTTATTTTCATTTTGTAAGCTAATCCAAAAGAAAATGAATAAAAATGTATTCATTCTCCAAAATTAAACTAAGCTAGTTGTCCATTTGGGTTCTAAGAATTGTATGTTAGTTTTTCCCCATTTCCAATCACTTGATAAGTTGACCAACAAATGTACTATTATGTTTTTTGAAAATTGATCACAATAAAAAGTTATTTTTGAACAATTAAGAAATATATATATATATATCAAAAAACTCATATAACAAACCTTATGTAATTGAGATAAGCTTAGGATGATGATGAGTAGTTTAAATAGTTAGCTTATTGTCTTGTTAAGCAAGATGTTACAAGTTGAGTCACACTTAATATTCCTCTATAATTCTTTAAAAGTATCATGTTGGCCCCCTCATGATTGTAATCTTCAATAAGCTTTGAAAGTATCATAGTGGCCCCCTCATGATTGTAACCTTCAACAAGCTTTAAAAGGTTGCTTATAAAAATGAAATTAGCTATCAATATTCCTATATAATTCTTTGAAAGTATCATGCTCTCCCCCTCGTGATTGTAATCTTCAATAAGCTTTGAAAGTATCATGGTGACCCCCTCATGATTGTAACCTTAAATAAGCTTTAAAAGATTGCTTATGAAAATGCAATTAGCTATCATTTAAGAGATCTCTTGTCATAGAGAAAGCACTTTTAAAAGAATGTGATGAGTCATCATTGTATCAACCTCGATATCAAATACCCAATATTGGAGCCCAAGAAACGATGTCAAATATCTGATATCATCTCTCCTATGCTAGCTTATAAATACAACACTTGGGGTGCACAATTGAGATATAGAAAAAATAGTTTAGTTTCAGTTTTCATTTAGCTTCTTTGTAGATCGTTAATTTTCAATCCTATTATTTCCCAGTGCATGCCCATAGTGTAATGTTTGTAATCATATGGCACCTTTGTTTGAGTGTGACATACTTGGACACGTTACATGACTAGAAATAAAGATCGAGATTACTTCTATCATTGCAACATTCACTTAGATTTATTATTGCTTTAATTATTTAATTATTTACTATTTCCTATAGTTAATGTTTCCATTTATTGCTATTTACTAATCCTATCATTAAGCAAAATAAGTACAACTTAATCATGAATGCTTAAGTGTAAGTACTTGGTAATCCAGTAGTGTATCGTTTGGCACACCTAGTGACGTATGCTTGGTAATCCTAGCAGTAGTTATATGAAGTTCAAGATGTGTATGGACAATTGGGGATGAATACTCATCACCTATACACTTGTTTAGATCTTATTTTCCATTGTTCATTAGCTTAATTAATTTATCTCTTTATTGTTACTAGGAGCAGCATAAGATTAGACAACATCATATGCCTCACTTTGGACTAAACCATACGTGACAAAGTGACCATTAGTCCAAGTGGGAAGATAGTAAACTGCAATCAAAGCATAACGATTTAGATGCACAACTAGTTTCATCCATTTTAATTTGACCAAATCATGCATGAATGCTTGTGATTTGTATGGTTGGGTGTAGGGTTATCTTGCCTTTCATCATTGGCATTGTTGCTAGGGATGGTGCTAGTTATCTAGATTAGTTATATCAGACACGATCGCTATAAAGGTATTAATGATATATCCTTTAGAAAATATTAAATCACACACACAATAAGCCAACAACAATGTCTCTTTCACAAGGAAGTGATGATGCCATATATAATGAAAATATTCATTAGAGAACTAATGAGATATATGGTGAGGGAAATTAGAGTGACCAACCTTATGTAGGGGTTTCTTATGTTCATGACCACCCTGACGACACTCAAAGACTACATTCACCTAAGGTAGACAACCTTGGAGGAAATGAAGTAAGTCTTGGACTAGGGAAGGCCTCAAGGCCTAAGACCTCCTCAAAACCAAGAAACAATAAATCAAAGGACCTTGGGGAACACCATAGAAGCCATGGCAATCCTTCTAGTTCCTCATCTTCCTTTTCCTTTTCAATGTCTAGTTCTAACAAAGATGAATGTAGGTATGAAGATAAAGCTACTAAAGGGTCAAAATAGAAACAAAAATTGAACCTATAGAAACACTCACAATCATCAACATGAACATAGATAAAATCATCACAATCAATATAATAGAAATTTTTATCACAACTTGTCTAATGACAATGAACCCTTGTTGGTCACTAAGAGCCTAATGCAAATCATAAAAGCAATTAAGATATCTTGAAGGCATTGCAAAGAGAGTCGCCTACCCAAGCTTGATATGAATAATATTCCTAAATTTGTAGGAGGCTATGATTCAGAACTGCAACATCATTTACAAGCCTTCCATGATGCCTATGCTTTCTACAACATTGAAAGTGGGTGGCAAAAGCTTAAGCTCTTTCCTAGGACACTAATTGATAGAGTCGAAGTGTGGTATAGATTGTTAAAAAAAAATTCAATCTGACGATGGTCCATAATGCTAGAACTCTTCAATAAGAAATACTAGACCTATGCGATGGCATCCAACTTAAGGAGATAGATCCAGGGATGAAAGCAAGAACAACATGAACCCTTAGACATGGCCTTGGATAGATATTATTTCCTATTAAATAGATGTCTAGGCCATGGTTTCTCCGAGGAAAGGCAACTCTTCCACATCATAGATGGGCTTCATAATGAAACAAGGGAGACCCTTGGGATGTATGCTCTAGGTCAATTATATGAGCTATGAACCCATCAGATTTGAGAGCTAATCGAGTGTGTGGCAAAAGAAGAAGGAGAGATATCTAAATGGAAAAACATTGAGAAATATCAGTGGGATCCAACTTTTCAATAGAACAAGGTCCATATCTATGGTAAGGAAAAAGAAACCACTCTTGATAAGGTGATCCTACAATGAACCTTGCCAATACAGAAGTCTATTGATGAACTTGAAGCAAAGTTTAATAGGATATTAGAATGGATATATGAAAACGTTACAACTCTTGTTGAGATGATCAGGGAGATGATCATGGAACACAAACTAGGCAATCACAATAAACAAAGGATATAGAATGAAGACAGAGCTAGGAACACTTTTGAACAAATAAGAAAAATAGCTAAAGGAAGTGAGGCTATAGACTCAACCACATATGAAGATAATGGATGTGAAATCTGCATATATGACCATCCAAAGGACCATTGCCTAGTCTTGTTGCATCTACATGAGTATTGGGCAAGTGCCTTAAATTTGAAATTGGTACAGAAGCACATTTCTGGGAGATTTCCTCTTTCACACAGTAATTATAGACAACCCCACAACCAACCATACTATCCTAGGGGGAATTATTACTAGCCTCAACTCTATCATCAACCATAGTGGCAACAACACAATTGTGGGGGAGGTCAACCAAATCAGCCCTATCCTTCCTACCAGCCGAAATCGCACAAATATTATGTTCAACACCCTATTTCTCCAACTAGTTCTACGTCCTATACTTTAAATCGCTACTATCACTCTCCCGAGTACCATCAACCCATAACATCCCCAAAGGGATCACCACCTCATGCCTCTTACCATCAATCCTACCCTTGATACTCTCATACTCCACCTTATCACACACCATTACCAACAACACAAGAATGTTTGACACCACAATATCAACAAACGAATGCCACTTGTGCTACAAATATGCATAGACATGCTGATACTAGTAGGTTCCCAATGCAAACTTGAAAATGTCCTTTCTTTAGGAAGGAATGAAGGCAGAAGCAAAACATTCATGGACTAACCACATTGTCTAAACTAGCACAATACCAATCCGATGCAATGCCTTCCTTCTCACAACCAACGTCCTCTGATCATACACAAGGGCCACCATCCATTATTGTTTCAATTCCAATCCCAAACAATGAATCTAATAGTGTGAGGAGATAAACAAATCCATGCATACCATATCATGATTAAGGGTGCAATCGTGGGACACACATCCATAACATTAACACACCTCATACCTTGATCCACCATACAATTAACAATCAAGTGTGTGACCAACAATTTGTCTACCCAGCCATTACAACACCAATAGACACCTAGTGGCTTGGGAATGAATAGTTACCAATGTTTTATACATGCATGGATCCTATCTATCTACTTATTAATCCTTATCACAACCAAATGATTATTCATGGGGGACACCCTCCATTCTAATCTTCAAGATTCATAAGTGTTTTCCATCTTCTTCTTCTTTTTACAATTTTTTGTCCATTTCTTCTTTCTTGATACAATTTTTCCAATTCCTTCCAACTTTTTCTATTTTTTCATTTTCATTTTCTTAGTTATGTAATCTTGCTTGTGAATAAAATGATCATGTAGCCCATTGAGGTAAGGTTTTCTCTATGTTTTCAAGTTATAAGGGGCTGATTATTTAGACAGTGAGACCATGTCATCCATCCAATCATTCCATTAATAAGAGGTTCTTACTCTGGTCATAACGATATTCTTTTTCATCATCCAACCTAAAAATAAATTCATAATCATTATGCCAGGAAAATAAGTGATGAACCAAGGGAATTTGTGGATTCTCTTTGGCCACTTCTGTATGTCCTATCATGTTGCTTTGGTTGTGATTATATCCTTGAAGATCTAACAAAAAGTGAGGTAAGAGTACCATAAAAAGACACTGAATAATTTCTACAGGTCCCATTGGAAAGACATGTACCCATGCCTAAAGGTTGGTAGCTTCTCAGATTCCAAAAAAAAAATGTGTAATCAATCCACTCTTTCCTTAGACAAAATGCTAAGTGATGTTACTCCTTGCAACTATGATATTTTTATGGTTGTCGATCGAAGTGATGAGACAATGCGATGTCATTGACTTGTGGTTTGAACTTGGTTTGAATCTTGGATAGCAGGGCTAATGATTACCTAACCATTAATAACACACAAGGATTCATTGTGCCTGTAGTAAGACACCTCATATCCCAATTTCTACAATCCTTTTTACAACCCATCTCGCCTCGTTGTCCGTCTGATCCCAACTTGTGATTTTGTATAACATAGAGTTATTATCTCGAATTGGTGGTTTTAACGTGTGTTTTGTTGCATAGGTACGCATTGCATTCAACCCCTTTAGTGCTTAAGGACATTTTTAGGTGTGGTTACACAAGGGCATCATAGGTTGGAGCTTTCTTTGGGGAGGACCCACTTGTGTAATTATTGTTACTTGTACTTGTGTGCACCACCACATCATTCTTTACCTTCCAAGCACTTCATTGTTAAATTTCATGCTTTTCCTTTTCATGTAATTGATCTATTCCACAACATCGATGTAATGCCCTTTTCCTTGTATCTTCCAAAGCTTTTACCATCAATGACTCCACCTTCTAACGTTTTTGGTGCCTAAAACTAATTTTCTATTTATCCCAAACCTATGGACCTAACCTGAAACCTTCCCATCAATCACAGAGTTTTGTTTCTCATGCTTAGTACCCTCATTAGATGCACATCCATGGACCCTAATATCGAGTACCCAATATCATGTGGGATGGAATGTCAAATACCTAATATTGGGTTGCATAAAACCTATATATATGACCCCTGTAATGCCAAAACTTCATTCTCATCATTTGCAACTAGGGGAGTGAAACACCCTAAAAAATGTGGGGTCATCCTTGCTTCACCAAGCTCTTACAGTCTGCACAGCACGATGGCAGTTCATCGAGAGAAAAACGTTCTGAGTCTAGGTCAACTAGTTCGGCAAATTTTCTACTTTGAGCATGGACAGGTCCTGTACCATCCTACCCGCCCACCAAAGTAGCCTAAACAGCTAGCAGCCTGCTCAAAAATAACGTGCAGAATCAGTGATAGCATCCTGGATGCGCAAGAAACAATTCGACAAGTTTTCTAAGTTACGAAGCCTGCTACGCTATGTAGCGTAGCAAGCTTCAGAAGACGATGGCGGAACAAAGTGCTACGCTACGCAACGTCACACAACGTAGCATGGAAACGACTTCACTACCCATTCCCCTCGCCCAATTTCAAGTTCTGCAGTAATGTCCCTTTTCGTTAGGAAGCGGCGGACCATGTCTGCTACTACACTAAGCTGAGCTACATGGCACAGCAAGGCGTAGCAATCCTATGGAAGAGACAGAAGGTAGTTTGAAAGGCGAAGTCAACAAAGTTTGTAAAACTTGCATCGTAGGAGAATGGTTCGCAAATCAGCAAAGCTCTCGTGACTAAGGCAAGTTGCTATGCTACGTAGCGTAGCAAGCATGTGATATATAGTAGGACGCACGACAAAGTGCTACGCTACGCCAAGCGGGCTCCGTCACAAAGCATAGCAAGGCAAAGAGGTGGTTGCGCGACATCAATGCACTCCACCTAATCGAACCGTTGGCACACGTCCCCAAATGCTGACGATGCAATTACAGCATGGTAGGATCGCAGTTATTACATGGCAGGTTTGCATCGCAACGTTCTTGTAGGCCCAATGGTCATAGATGACTTGAGTGGTGCCAGTAAGACAAGGCAACCCTGCGGCACGTAGCATTCAAAATCACCCCTTTCCGCTTACCTTTAGCCCTATAAATATCCCGACAAATAGCATATGACAGGTCGGCAATTTTTAGAGGTACCCGCAATTTGAAAAAGTCCGCAATTTTTTAAAGTTGGCAACTGCAAAAGAGTTCGCATCTTTCTTGAACGAAATAGCTCCCAAGTGGTGGGAACTTTGAAATTCTGAAACAAAGATCTCCCTTCTCTCCAACATTGTAATATCAAAGTCATCTGTCTAACGCTGTAAACAGCGACTCTCTCTCGGCCGACGAGAGGTCCCTGTCTCCGTTCTACCACCTTGGTAGAGCCCCGCATTGTTTGCACATGAATACGTGTCCAAGTGGACAGCTCTTTTTGCTCGACACGTCTTGGTTACTCTTGGGATTTCTGTACTTCGTCACGCTGTGCAGCTGATTGTATCCACCCTGACCAGACAAGTTTGTAGCTTTAGAGCAGTGCATGTTTCTAACCATACTTTACTTTATCTCTCATTTGTTGTCTTATTTCTTTGCATTATTTCCTTTTTTATTCACCTTTAAGCATTATTTCGTATTACTGTTGCATTTTTATAGTTTCTCCCCTGCTTTATTTACCCGTAAGCATTATCTCGCATTTCGCATTATTTACATTGCAAAAGGCTATATTGACGCCGATGCAAGTCCTTGTCTGATTGACTAAACCGTTCAGGGCACCTCGTATCCGCACACACCCAACACTGCCCTCCTGTGGATACAGGGTTGGAACTGTCACGTCCGCCGACCCCCAACGTTCTTCTAGCTGTTGACATTTTCGATCGCTACAGGGAGCTTTTCAAATTTTCTCTTGCAACTCATAGCTCTATGCAACCAACTACAACATACAATATTTGGCTCTCTACTACTCTAATTTTTGTGCCATTTGAACTTGTTTGAAGTCAAAGTGTTCACGCTAGTCATGGGGGGTACTTGCATAAGAAACTTGCACCAATTTTCTAAATTTTGCTATTGCCCAGAGGATATTATAAGGGTAAAAGTATAAAAAACCTCAAGTGTTATAATGAACAATCAATCACATTAATGCCAAAAACCTTAATTTCTCCACCCAAGGGACCATAACCATCATTATAAGCCACATATAAGGAAAAAGGAACCAACTATGTAAGGTCATACGAGGAGATAGATACTTTTTGGGCACTTTGCCGAAAATTTTTCTAACTCAACAATCATATGAACTTAATAAGACTAAAGCATGGGTAAGGTATAAAACTGTTAATGCTAAATAACAACACCTTAGTAACATCTGATCTTTGATTGATTGCAAATGGCACCAAAAAGAGGAGCACAAAGAGAACCTTCGTAGTGAGTAGCCAAATGCCCAAGGGGCGATAGGGGCCACCAAGGCAAGCATGCAGAGCACAAGGAGCAAGAAGCCCAATCCTTGAACATCCATCAAAAGGCTCTTATTATTGGGCAATTGGTCCAAGGAGAGGACATAGAATCCCAAGCTCCCATGCAAGGACAACGTCTCACATTGTCCATGGAATGCCTTGAAGTAATTCAAGAAAAATCCATGTTGGAGATGAACTTCGGCCCATTTGTGGAGTTTTCTCCAGAAGCGATTCGAACGCAATTTCAGGCATCACCTTTGTGACCTATTCGTTCAGACAATAGTGAATGGTATCTTGGTGAAACATATCAATTCTAACATAACAAAGATAAAGGTACCACTATTAACATCTGCGAAGTCAATGTGATCGTAGAAGCTCTAAATTTGCCAAATAAAGCGGCTAAGTTAGTCTATATGTGTACAATATCTAGCCCCGACACTAGAAAGTTATGGTTGAGGCAGGCATATGATAAGGATGATAAAACATACAATGAATTGACTCTAGAAGAGAGAACATACTTCAAGATACGCATGTATCATCTCTTCCCAACCAAAGGGCTTAATAGAATTTCAACCTATGCGGTCAAGGGAAGTACCATCCTAATGGGTAAATATGCAACCAACCTTTCCCAATTATACTGCATAGAGATTAAAAGGTACTTCAAGGAGAAAAAGGTAGGAAAGCCAACATTTCCATTCCCTTGCCTAATTTGAAAATTATGCAAACATGCTAGAATCTTGGGGTACACAAATGATGTTTGTAGGAAGGCTCAAAATACTTCCTTTGCTGAACTCCTCAAACCTACAGCACTAAGTAAAGACCTTGGTGAGGAGCAAGAATCAAAAAAGGAAGTAAAAGTGGAAAAAGAAGCAAAATGGGAGCTTGAACAGTGCCACGAAACATAAGCTCCACCATTGTCGCCACAAGATTATAGGCCAGCAATAAGCTATTTGTAGCAAATTGTAGAAACAATGAGTTGGCAAAGCAAAGAGGAATCTAACCTCTTCAGAGTAATTGATAATGTTGTGTAGTCCACTATCTCAGCAGATCCAATAAGAGGATAGGTCTTGCTACAATTAGGAGGAGAATCCTAGTGGTCCAGATAAATCTTTGGCAATGACGTATCCTTCCAAGTGATGTTTAAATTGAGAGAAGGTGCCACAATAGTGGTAATGTAGCATCAAGATGTGGTAGATGCAGCAAAAGTAATAACGGATCACATCAAAGAATTATTCAATGTGCATGTTGTACGCCCAGTAGATTTGATTAGGACCAAAGATGCACAAATGGTGGTCGCTGGTCCCAGCATTCAGAGATGTACAAACAAATAAAAATAAATAAATCCATATGGTCAAAGCCTGCATTGGGTTTGTGTCAACACAAAATCCTAAGTGGTGGCCAATTCTGGATAGCTATGTGGAGGTGAAAAATAAAGACCTGCAAATTGAAGACTTGAAAGAATACATGGCGTTGGCTAACCTCAGATATGCCAACCTTGCCATGTTAACAACAAGTCGGCCTAAAAGCGAGCTAGAAAAATAGGTAGCAACCACCTATGCCCTATATGAGAAAGAGTTTGCAAACAGAAAAAGCCACTTTGCAAAAACTTCACATAGCAAACTCAAAACTTAAGGTGGTTAAAGCCTGCTACCATGGACAAAAGGATGTCACTTCAAACCTGGCCAAGAGACTCACAAATTATCATAAATTCAAAAAAAAAGGCTAGGGAATTTGAAGAGGAGCGACGACAATTTGTGGCTTGGTACTTGAAGGCCAACAAAATGTTTTCGCAGCTACCATGCCCTTGAGATGTACCAATGCTAACACACATCAGTTCATCAACTTGGATGGTGTAGGATCCAAGGACGGAAAAAGAGAAGTTGCAGGTGCTCCTTAACTACTACAAATTTCAGAAACTTAGCGACAAAGGGAAGCAACTAATGGAGGAACCACCACCTTCGGGAACTAAATGAACTTCCCAGTTTTGTCTTGCAATGTTGTGTCTACATTTTTGTAAAACGCCATTGCAGCATGTAAGAGTCTATTTGTTCATTTGTCTAAGTTAGTCAATAATTCTATACCTTCCCAACATCTTCTAAAAAACTTATTCCTCATTTTGTTTAACCCAAGGACAAGTTTTCATTCAATCGTGGGGGTATGATGAGTCATCATTGTGCTAGCCCTGATATCAAATACCCGATATCAAAGCCCAAGAAATGATGTTGGATATCCGATATCGCCTCTCTTGTGTTAGCCTATAAATACAATAGTTGGGTGCATAGTTGAGATATAGAGAAAATGGTTTAGTTTCAGTTTTCAGTTAGTTTCTTTATATAACATTAATTTTTAGTCCTATTATTTCCCAGTGCATGCCCGTAGTGTGATGTTTGTAATCATACAACACCTTTGTCCAAGTGTGATGTACTTAGACACATTATGTGATTGGAAATAAAGATCAAGGTTACTTCCATCATTGCAGCATTCACTTAAATTTATTATTACTTTAATTATTTAGTTGTTCAATTATCTAGTGTTTCCTTTAGTTAATATTTCCATTTATTACTATTTACTATTCTTGTCATTAAGTAAAATGAGTACAACTTAATTACGAGTGCTTAAGTGTAAGTACTTGGTAATCCAACAGTGTATCATTTGGCACACCTAGTGACGTACGCTTCGCAATCTCAGTAGTAGTTATATGAAGTCCAAGGCATGTGCAGACGATTGGGGATAGATATTCATTGCACATAGGCTAGTTTAAATCTTATTTTCCATTGTTCATTAGCTTAATGAATTTATCTCTTTATCGTCATTAGGAGCAACATAGGATTAGACAACATCATATGCCTCACTTTGGACTAAACCATACGTGACAAAGTTACCACTAGTCCAAGTGGGAAGACAACAAACTATGATCAAAACATAATGATTTAGATGCACAACTAGTTCCATCCACGAAATTGGATTGAATCGTGTGTGAACGCTTGTGATTCGTATGGTTGGGTGTAGGGGTATCTTGCCACTCATCAGAATGCAAGATGGGAGTTTTTTAAAGATTGATTGTAAAGATCAAAACTTGAAAAAGCATCTCAAAACTCTTAGGTAATTCTTTTTATGAGTCACTAAAATTTCACCTCTATTTATTGCTCCTTTACCAATGTACTTTAAATGATACTTAGATTATATGAGTTGATACTAAAATGTTTAATTATCTTAAACAATTAAAAACAAAGCTTAAAATCATAAGTTCGACTCTCACCCGCAAGGCTCAATTATATAGGTTAAGGTATACAGGGTTTCAACATCCCGAAAAGACTAAGAAGCTCTCTCCGTCAAGCTCCATATTGAAATTGACAAATTTTTTCAGCCCCATTAGTGCACCATGGTGTTGCTCAAGATGTCTTTTTGACGCTATTAGACCAGCACATTTCATGAATGATATGTTATTAAAAAATAAAAAACACGCCACCTATATTGTTCCAAGGTTGCTAGCGTGTTCAAGTACCCACGCCAACAGGGAATACTGCTTGACCGGTCAAAATGGCCTACCGAATTTTCGTAGACACGTATTGGACAGGGAGGATCACGGAAATGATCTTTTCCAGGTGTGCAAAGAAGCTTTGCAAGAGTAATTATATCATGGAATCCAGCAAAGGTGAAAAAATTCGAGGCCTGCGCTGGGGCTCACTCGTTCGTACTCGTAATTGGCCAAAAGTCCCCAAAGCCCAGTCCAGTTGGGCCTTCGCGGGCGAATATCCTCTCCTGTCCGTCCTGGGGCCTCACGTGGGAACCACCAGTACAGGCCGTTTGTTTCGGCCAGCTTTCCGCCCGCCTTCCCACACGCAGGCAATGCGTCCTTGGCATCACCTCCCTAGAGTATATATATTTATAATTTTATATTTTACATATATGTTAGCACCGAAAGCCTATATTCGCTCGTTTAGACATACATTTATTTACTTTGAGCATTCACCTGCTGCTGCTGCTCTTAAATTCTGTGCATCATCAGCCTCATGCACAGCCAGAGGCTCTAAGCTCTTAGAACGTAGTATCTTCGTTTTCGTTGGAAATATCATCTTAGTAATCAGAAACCATTACGATATCAGCAACTTCATGTTATACACAACCCTTGCAACATTTTAAACTAGACGAGCTACTGTGAACTATGCAAACCGCCAAGTGGTTACTGTGGTTCAGATTCGTAGCCTGGAACAAACAAATAGTAGTTATTGTGGAACGTTTTATCATTCTAGCCAACTTACACCAACTTTGCTGGTTCTGTGGCTTCTGTGCATGAGCGGCGGTGTCGTGCTGTGACTTGAGCGGGTTGTGACAAGTGAACGGATTTCTGAGCTTTCGATGATGACAAATAACGCCCAGCAGCGCACAGCCTTGTCCATTTCCTACACCCACAAAAGTTTTGAGCCCAGGCGGACCTGCCACAACAACACCAACACCTCATTGTTTGGTTCTGCATCTCCCGCGTCCTAATCGCCTTTAATGTTTTTTGTGCATCTCTTGGTCTCAGCAAGCCAGGCAATTAACATCCAAGGAAAAAAAAAGGAAAAAGCTTTTGGTTTTGTATGCCGACTGTATGGTGTGACTTTTGATTGATTGATTTTAAACAAGAAAAGCATAAAGCTATGAGTATGTTACGGAGGATCACAGAGCAATACTTGCTGGCTAGCTTTGGGTTCGATTTATCCTACTTGCAAACCGGGCCCGATATGATTGCTACAGATAACTAAAAAACGGAGATCCTCGGAGCGGAGCCACCACCACCACATCCGCAGCCATAGTGAAAGCGAGGGCAAGCGCAAGCCCAATCACCCAACGATGGAACCTTTCCAAGGTTCAGTTTGACTGGACAGCAGCAGCAGCAGCAGCAGGCAGCATGGACAATCCGCAAAGAAGAAAGCAAACATACTTTTTAACAGAATTATATAAAAATAATTTAATGGTTTCTGCTTTGCTTGGCTTTGGTTCTGCTTGCTTGCGGCTGCAGCTATCTGCCACATTCTTCTTCTTCCCATGACCGATCAGAACACCGGGTATATACAACAATGCTTAACGCTCTCATCACATTGCCAGAGATAATCTCCCTTCATCGCATCTCGAGTTAATTAAAAATTTAAAACAAAAGGAAAAGAAAAATAGAAGAAAGAGGAAATGTGAGGAAAAAACAGAAAAAAGAAAAAAATCCTAACAGTCGAGATTTCCGGCCAAGCCGTAGTGCTGGAGGAGGCGGTTGGCCTCCCTGAGGCCACTGAAATAGGCCCCGTGCGTGGTGGAGTAATGCGTCCTGTGCGTCGCCTCACCCGCAAACAGAAGCTGCAGTGGCGGTGCCGATGGAACTCCAACTCCACCCGTCGTCGTGCTGCTGCGCTTCGGCACCGGCTCCGCCAATCTATCGAAATCCTGGCCGCTTGAACCCACCGCCACGTAGCTGTACGACCCCCGGAACAGCGGATCCATTCCCCATTTGCTCCGTAATATGTTGCGAACTCTGCCATTCAGCTTCACTTCCTTAGAGTGCTTTCCCACAATCGCCGCCATCTCCGGATTATTGATGCAACCGTTTTCCACGGTAATCGTTTCCGGGTGGTCGTCGTCGCTACCGTTTTCCACTGGCGTCGTTTCCGGGTCCAGGGAACCCGAACTGCGCAGGCCGAAGCACAACAGAGTGTCGCAGACGCCATTGATGATGTCTTCGTCCCGCAGAGACTCCACCTGCAGGGCCTCGTCCCCTGCGAACCAGAGCAAAAGAACCCGGGAATTGTTGTAAATCGGGCACACGGAGATGGTGCGCCTCATCCACCACGGCACCTTGCTCGTTTCCTCCCCTCGGGCGTTGAACGCCAGCTGAACGTAAGGATACGCACAGTCCACCTCCGCCGTGTCCTCCATTTCAATGAATAGCTTGTTCACCACGCCGAATCCCAGCCTGGAAATAGCATTCACCTTGCTCTCCGGCAGCGGCGGGTTAAACAGAGACGATTTCCCCCCGCCGCGGCCGGTTCCGGCCTTGAGTACGCCCAGAGACACCGTGACGACGACGTGGTCAGCATCAATGATGGAGCCGTCCTCCAGTTGCAGACGAACGGGCGCCGCGACGTCTGGTTCCTGGACAGCATGGTCGGTCCACAAGATGGTGTGGACCTTCTTGCCGAATTGGATGGCCCCGGCGGGAAGCACACTCGCCAGGTACTTGAGCACGGTGCAGTAGCCCTTGGCGATGGTAATCTGCTCCCCTGGGAATTCGCGGTACTCCTTCTCTGCTTCGAAGTCCAGGTCCAGCAGCGACCCGGCTGACGTGTAGGTGCGCTCCGTGTTCTCGTGGATTGAGAACAGCGCTTCCGTGAGACGGGTCTGGGCCTCGTTTTCTTCTTCTTCTGCACCATTATTGCAGAAGATTTCGAGGCCGCGACGCAGGAACGAGCCAATGCTGAGACATCCGTCCTCAGTGCGAGGCGCCTCGGCGGCGGCTTTGAGGGCGATCTGGAGGTCGGGCGTATCGAATAAGGCGAAAGACCGGTCCTGAGCAAAGGCCATGAGAGTCCGGTAGAGCCGTCGGACGGAGTCCGCGGCTGCCGGATCCACGACGTGGCCCCCGACGCCCTTTACGAGGTAGTCCTCGGGGAGGTCGTCCATGCATTCCCAGGGCTTGTCGCTGTGGAGCGAACCGATATGCTCGCAGATCTTGTGCACCGGACTGCCGATGATGCCGTGGATCCAGGTCGCACCTAGCTCCACTTGGGAGCCCCCGAATTCGGAGGTGTGGATGCGGCCACCGATTCGGTCACTGGCCTCCAGGATGAGCAAGTCCAGGTGCTCGTCTGCAGCCTGTACCAGGCGGTTGGCAGCCGTGAGGCCGGCTATGCCGGCGCCCACGATTACAATTCGCGGTTTCCTCGCCACCATTGCAACTGGTCAGATTCAGACCAGAGCAGACCTGACCTACAACGAGAATGGGTTTCTTGAAGTGTTGGGAGCGGCCGGGTTCTCTCTCGTTTCTCACAACTTGCGGACAAAATCCGAAGCGGCTTCAACCTTGGAGAATGGCGGCCTGCTGCGCCGCGATCACAATCAGTTAATGATGATGAACATATGCGCGAAATGAATCCAGCAGCAGCAGCCCTATAAAAACTCAGGCTGGGCAAAACTACTGCAACTTCTCTCAACGCACTGTTTACTTAAAGCCTACCCTGGCAGCAGCCGCAGCTGCAGTCAAATTCGAATAAAGACGAGCCTTTCCTTTTTGTGGCTGGATCGACCCTGCCCGGTGCTGGCGCTTACTTATAGATAGCAATGATGCGGTAGCATCGTCTCATCTCCTCTCTCTAGTTGCTCTAGCGGGGACAAGTATTTTTAACTCGTCTTGTATATTTATTTTTCGAATCTGGAACTCGAAACCATCCTCCACATTATTCACGTTTACTCGTGACAGGAACGTAGTATTCAGTTCCACCCACACGCCCAAAAACCGGGGAAAATAAAGAATTAAAAAAATAATAGCACAAATTATTCTGATACGAAGACGCGGCGGAATCCTGTGGCGTTAGCTGCGGTCCCCTTCCTCCTCGCGGCTTTGGTTATAGAGTTCGCTGGATCCAATTCCTATCCCTATTCTTCCTGTTGAAGCTCGTTGTCCAGAGGGCGAGAGAGAGGAGGCCAATCCCTATCCCCGAGCAATGCTGCGGCGTGTGAAGGACTGATTGGCTAGGATACTGCAGGCAGAGTTGACCCCGCCACAGGATTCGCCGGGCTCCTTCTTGATAGCGTCCCTGCCCCTCCCCTGCCTGCTAGGCCTCCCTATCCTTCCAGAGCAAGCTCAACAACGCTGACATGATTGGCTTGCTCATTGGTGTTCACCAAATATATAGACGCATGACCAAATTAACAAAGCTCCGGCATCTTGCTGAGAATCCTATGCCGAAAAATATGGGCCAACCTTGTCGACGGCCTTTTGGCCATTCTTGGGTCAGCCTGTCACTGGTCCTCGCTCCTCGCATCGCGGCCGGCCCGTCGGGCCAGCCAGCCCAGCCCCATCAGTCGGCTCGCTGTCGTTAGTTCTCTCTGTAATCCATGTCCATCGCTCTCGCGCTGTGGTGGGAGAGGGAGATAAGATTGTGACCCATTTGTTCGTTCGTTCCTCCTTGCGTCCTGTGGACAGTATTTGCCTCCAGGTTTCAGCGGGAGCAGCCAGTTCGAGGATTTCCCAAACAGGGGGAGAGTGACGTTGGCTCTCAGATGGCAGCTGCTGATGCCTCGAGAAACGCGTCAACATGAATTATTGGCTGAAACTCAAAGAGAAGGGCTCTATCCCTACCATGCCACTTGCTCTTTTCTAGGTGCGGACTGCGCTCGTAGTAACTTCTTTCTAATTTTCTTCACCATTTCGACCTTTCCTACGTGATGCTGCGGCTGCAAGCATGCATCAAGGCGGTCAACTGTTGCAGTCTCCAAAACATTCCTAATTGAACTTCTTGCTAATCCTGGTCCGTTTGACTGGTTATATGGAGCCATGGAGCAGACTACTGGAAGGGATGGAAATTTTGAAACAAACCAAGCCGGTAGTCACCGATTCGGAATCCAAATTTACCGGCCAGTCCTAGTCTGCTGACTGCAGCGGCAAGTAGTAGAATCATCCTTGCAAAGCTATGAATTACAGTGTTTATGCTACTTCACATGCCATGGCTCGTGCCTGTCACATCCTCCGATACGCCTATGTGTACGCTATCAAATTCACGATACCGTGTTTATCCTTTAACTGTGCCCTGCGCCGTGCCTGTACCAGTTGGACTTACTGTACCCGATATTTACCTTTGATTAATCTTAAACATGGGGTAAGCAGCCCCACACAAGCACTGTTCTGATGTTTCGCTTCGATGTTTTTCACTTGGAAAACAAAATAAAGAAAATTACAAATGAGTGTCTGCGGCCACTGCCATTGGCTTTTTTGTCGGGTTTCTTGCATATTTGATTATCGTTGAAAACTGGCTCTTGTCCCAAACGCATACAAATATCCAAAGCTCGGGGCTTGAATCCTGCGTCGGGTTAATCTTTCGTCTTTACCTACCCTATTGCAAACACAGCTCTACCACGTCTCCCAAACTAGAGTCCAAGAAACGAAAAGCACGCAGAAAACATATCCCAGTACCGTCGCTCTCTTCTCGATCTCTTGTCGAGGCATCATCGAGGAGTCCAGATGCTGCAATGAGCTGGCCCTGCTGGGCGGCACAGACTACCCGTGGCCGTTTACCTTATCTCCTCCAACTCCTGCATGCCGTTAATTAGCTTTTTTGGCATTCAGTGTACAGTTGCCGAAAATTACGTCGAAGATTTAATGAATGAATCAGAGTAAAGGCAGAGCATTTAACGTGAACCTATTAACTGGTCACAACGGCTTGAATCTAAAACCCCGCCACTATCACATATTAACTTGAAATTTTTTTCCAAGTTTGAAGTCAGGATACAAGGCTTCAGTACAAACATTTAATCTTCGCACATCGGCATCGTGCATGGCTTCCCGTTTGAAAATTTCCTCAAATTGAAAACTAAAGAGGGCAATTTTGACAAAACTTTTATAAAACGATGGAATTTTCCGTTTTTCAGTTTCATAAAACGATCTAGATAGAGTATAAGACACTGGAAGCTACGCAAAATCTTAAAATTCTTTCAAAGCATATTTAGCACTAACGGTCTGGTCTCGAATGGAGCATGACCAATCGAGAGAACACCGAAGAATTAACTTTTTGAAATATTTTCCAGCCAAATCCAATCTTATATAATATACATTAAATAGCGATTAAAAAGATCGAATCTCCGATTTCATTATATCAAAGCTGGAATCTCAGAGTTTGCACGTCTTAATTAACCAGCATTTTTCATCTTGAGTTGTTAAATCTCAGCTTTCTTCCTTTTTCTTTACGAGCTTTTTGCCCTCTTTATTTTCTAGAGTTGTTGGAATCTCACGTTTATGTACTTCTCTAGTTCTGTTTGACACGCATTTTTCTCCTTGAATCCCAAATTATCTCATTGACAAGCAATTTTGTGTGTTCATGCATCCAGTTGTGTGGTCATGCATCGAATCTAGAGGCAAGATCGAATCCTGAAGGAATCTAAAGCGACGTACTTCTGTTTTCAAACGCTTGGATAATAGTTGATTTCGAAAGATACAATGAGAAATTGTTATCGCGAATTTTGGCCTTTTACAATTCCTTGGCTTGCATGTCACACGCAGGACATGGTTTAGCACGATAACGCACAAGTGATCCTCGTGGACGCATCTCTTTACAGTAGGCAGAAAGGAATGAACTTCCCGAACCGTAGCGACATCAACACGCAAGCGTAGCATATGAACACTTCAACGTCACCTACGGACAATTTTTTCTTTAATTAAGACAAACGATAACTCCGAATTATATCGAATTTTAAACATCATCATCAGCATGTCCAGTCGGCATTGCATCGTAACTTAAAATGCAGCGGATTCCGTCTGGCGCTCACAATGAGTTAGATAAAATCAAAGAGCATCTTCGTTTGCCGCAAAAGAAATGCATTAGTGTGTATATTCAAATGGCAATCCTTTAAAGCTGGGAAATCGTATGCTTGTACGCCAGATCACAATTAAGATAACCATTTCTCAAGTAAAGCTTTAACTTCATTACGCAAAGCATAAAAACAACATAAGAAAGAAAACATTCACAGCATTACCGAAAGAAGCTACGCTGGCATCCACGAAGTACAGCAGATTTAGAAAAGGAAAAGAAAACTTAAGCTCGGACAAAGACAGCAATAAGCGACAAAGATTTCCTTCAACAAACGCAATCTACGTAACATAAACCAATTGCAAGATGGCGTGGCGCACCTGGCTGATAGGCGCGGTCAAAACGTGCACGAAGTAGCGTGGCCGGTGGCGGTGGCACTTTCGAAGCTGAAAGCTGTCGAAAAACAACAAAAGGAGTAAAGCAAGATCTTCGTCCCGTTTGACCTTATTTTGCCTTCCAAAAATATTCCTTTCCGGCCCCGTGCTGTCATCCGACGCTGCCGTGGCATTCTGGCAACGGCAAACAACGAGCGGAGCCGCCGCTGCGGTGAACATAAATGAACTTAAATTCATCGTCAGACAGTCAAAGATGCAGGTTTTGAAAATCGGAAGCCAACGACTGCCAGAGAGGCATCTGAAAGATGATGAGATGCATCATTCATACATTATTACGGCGGGCACAAGTTCCTGGGACAAAGGACAAACGTTGCGCAAGTCTTTCTTTCCATTCTTTAATGCCCGCATCTGTTGTTGTCACAGCACTGGTGCCTGCGCGATTAACAGAATCCCTTGCTCGCATCAAATAACGCACCTTAAAGGCTGGACGAATGAGAACTTCTGCTTACCTTGATCACGTGAACCGCTTCTCTCTGCCGTCGTCTCCTTCCTTGCTTTCGGCTCCAGTTGTCCGCCACATTTGCCAAGCAGCTGGAACGCTTCGTGATTCCAAATTCCATCCGCAGACACACGGTGTACAAACCCTACCTATCCATAATCGATCTCTTGCGCACAAATACGGCCGTATTCCATGGGGCCTGCGCTTCGATGCTACAGAAAAACTAGTCAACAACGGCGAGTGACTAACTAAACAAAAGTACGATCCTAGCGCGGTGTCCGAAGGAGCTGACTACGATCCTGGCAAAGCTAGAACCCTTGGTTGCTTGATTTACCTCGTGGCTGCTTGCCTGCTTTCAATTATTTATCCACAGCCCGCATTGGAATCCTCCCGAAACAGCCTCAAATAACCTCTCTCTACGCGACAATCCGAAACATTTGCATCTGATCTCATCGGACGCTAATAATAATCATTTCGGGCAGCGTTGAATACTTTATAATCAATTATTTCTATTGTAACAATCGGCCCTTTTCATCTCCAATGAATATAAACAATTATTCAAAGGGCAATTTAAATGGGAGAAACTAACGAAATGAAAAAAGAAGAGAAAAATATGTTTCTTCTCCCAGCTAAGAGAAAAACTCTTTCGCCATCTAATACAATGGTTAAGAATTCATTGAATATTGGTTGTTGGTCTAGCTAGTTGGTTACGCAACACAACTTGATACTCCAAGGTGCTCACCATTCAGCTTTTGATGTAATGTTTAGGAATTCATTGAGTAATGGTTGTTAGTTCTTAGCTTACACAATTTTGTACTCCAAGGTGCTGAGCATTTCTAACAATCCCTCTGCTATTAACAAAGAAGTCTACATAGAGAGAAAGCTTACACAACTTTTAACTAAAAGGTCTACACATAGAAAGAGAGCTCACAAAAGTGTTAACTATGAGATCTGTACATAGAAAGAGAGCTCACAAAACTTTTAACTAAGAGGTCTGCACATAGAAAGAAAGAGCTCACACAACTTTGTTCTGAGCTTTTCTACCAACTCGTCAACTATTAACTAAGACAGCTATTAACAACGAGAGAGAAGCTAAACTTTGAATAACTTGAATCTTAGGCTTTTTTTCTTTTTTAATTTGGAGTTTCTCCTCTCTGCAATACTTCTCTGATTTTTATTTTTAATATATATATATATATTAGGGTCCAACACCTTTTCACTGGAGTTTCTTTAGGAAGGTATCATTTATTTTACCATAGCATATTGTTCTTTTCAATTATCTTTAATTAATACTAGAATCATTTAAAAAGTAACAAGAGATTGTAGTCTAGTCAATCTACCCAAAGGATGCTCTGAAATGCATGGTTTAATTAGATCATTTACATTTGTTTGTGCAAGTTTCCTAGCTTCCAAAATGTTCAATAATTTTTGAAAAAATTGTCAAATATACCTTAATTATAACAAGTCCTTATAGGATATGATCTATAAGTTGGAATGCATAAACTATTGACATTTATCATTTCTAGGGCAATATTTATGATAAGCAAAAAAAAAATGGTGCTTTCAAAAGGAAAAATACTGTGAATATGAACATGTTAAAAGCTTTGAATCATACTTTCAATTTATACATTTAGATTAACTTGAAAGTCTAAAGATACTTGAATATTTTCTTTGGAAAACATCGAACAAAAACTCTCTAATAGACAGTTATAAATCCAATTTCTAAGCATGCTTAGAAGATTTAGTTTATAATTTTTTCAATATTAAATTCATGTAGTTTGTATTCCTTGCATTGTTAAGGTATATACTTGTCATTGTCATCTACCATTTACCTTTTTTGAAAGCCAAATTAGTAATAATTCTTAGACTTTAGATATTTTTTAAAATTTTAAATACAAAGTATGTTTCAATCTCTTCATATCTACCTCTTTATTTGTTTGTGGGATGGGTTCAAACCCTAAATAAATATTAATAATAAGAAAAAAAACAAACAATAACATGCCTAATCACTAAGCAGAAAGCCCCAAAAACAACATGGAAAAGAATAACTTTTCAATTTTAGAGAAGTCTACTCATACTAGTCCTACCATAGATGCTTTGAAAAAAGCAAAGAGGAAAATTAATTATTAGTAGGGAGGATGCTTGCACTCTTAACAACATTTATATCATTTTCAATATCTTTGTTTGAATATAAAATATCAAAAACATTTGATGTAGGAATGGAAATTTTTGATGAAATACCAACTTTTGTTGTTTCATCTACCTCAATTAAGTAGCTTCTTCTTATAGAAATAGTCTATGGCTTTTTTTGCACATGACCAAACCATCTCAGATGACATAATCTTTTCATTTATGAGTGTTACCACCAAATTTCCCCAATAAGAGAATTCTTGATTATATTTACCTAATGACAAAATATTCACATTAGCATTCTTGTATTTGTAAACTTCATGTTTATTATTTATCCAATATTCCACACCACTAGCTTATTACCATTTCAATTATCTTACTTCAATTCTATTTAAGTATATATATAAAAATACATGATGTTACTCAAGCATAGTTCAATTAATTAGAGCATGTTTGTGGAAATAGTGGATTCAATTTCAATTCAAATTATAGTGAGACACATGCCAAGCACAAGGTATGGTCTATTCAAGGACCATAGTGTTTAGTAAACAAACATCCAAAAAAGTTATAGTCATTTGTCAAATTTAAGAAGTGAACCCATGTAATTGGTACATTGGCATTGAGATTGAATGTGGTCTCCTAGATACCTCTCAACAATGAATTCTAAGATCATAGCATTGTGGTTTCCACATGGATGTACCACACCCTAATTTTTAAAATCCAAGTTACCCCACCTTGGAATCTTATTCACCATCTAAAAAAATCTCTTTTTCCGAGGAGAGCCAATCACAACAAGCCTTTGGCAGTAAGCAAGCTGGTACCAAAACAAGGAACATGCCCAAGTTCGATACCGGGGGCTTTCATCTCCTTTAAAAAAGGCCCCTCCACGTACACGTCTACGTCCATTTCCGACCTTATTACAATTTCGGGAGCAAAATATTCCCACAGTGCTAATTAATTATAATTGCTTGTTCTGTATCTGTGGCTGAGGTGCTTATAAAGGCTAGGACTGATATGACCCATACTTTAAATCTTTGTTTTCTTCATTTCTTTTTTAAATTTTCCCCGGCCGGCCGGCCATCCGCCGTCCCTAAGATGGATAAGTATGTAAACCTCAAATACCAAAGTAAACAAAAGTATATGACCTAAGGTTCCATCTTGTTCCCCACGAATAAAAATATAACAAAGGCTAAAGTGCGCTAAGGTTCTGTCTTGTTGCTGCCTGATCAAATTACAGGGCGTGTCCTTGTAAAGCCATTCAATGTTCCCAACACACCGCACTGATTCAAAGCTCTTGTATATTTAATTGCTATTAGGCATGGAATTTGTGCTGCTTTGGTTCCCATGCACAAGAAGAATCTCTTTCAAAACGACTAGACGCAAAGTATAAGCCGTGCATAAGCTTATCAATGGTAATATTCTACGCTTTTGAAATCTATACCTTCATGGAGGAACATTTTGCTACAAGATGCATGACCTCAAAAGTCGAATTTAGAGCACCCAAACAAATATATGCTTCTTTATCATTGTTCAACATGCACATGTCTACTTTACATTATGTTAATCCATGCGTAACCTTATGATTGAATCCATTTTATTCTAATCATAATTAATTAAGAGATTGTTTTATGGTAATTTGAAGTAAGGCATGTACCTATGAATGGTATTTCAAGGAAACTATAATGTTGTTTTAAAAGTTTCATGGAATCATATTCATGATTTACTCTTAGCTTTATCTCTTAATTCTCCATCCTAGTCATATTCTACTATCTTTGTGATTTGGACAAGGTATAGGCACAGTAAAAAAAATAATAATAAACACAAATGCAACATAGCAATCGTATTCAAGTTATTAGCTAAAACTCATATTGAAATTTCGTGTCAAATTATATTCATTGCATGATAAATGCAAGGATAAAATTATAAAATATTAAATAATATAACTATATTAATAGAAAAAAATGCAAAATTAATTTTAGATGACCATAAACTTGCTAGGATAACATGCTCTTTCTAGCATAAATTTTAAAAAATGCCTATTCAACATAACTTACTAGAATTGAACTTGAAACATGTAGATGACAAAATAGAACCTTCTCCAACAAGTTACAATTCACCTTTTCAAATTAGAAGGTGAGAAAAGTAAAGTATACAAGAAATTCATAAAAGAAATTTGCAATTAAGACAAAAAATAAGATCCAAATCATCCTTGCTAGTTTTTAAGCGAAGACATGTGCAAATATCTTTGTAATTCCCTTGAACCATATTTCAAGAAGTCACACTTTCATTGCTTGACATACTAACTTACTATCACTACTATGAGAGATATTATCATCCTTGTTAGACATGATGGAATGAACAATTGAGATACACAAAATCATATCAACCTCATGATAAAGAACTCTCATAGTGTTGCCACGATGCAAATTGGAACAATTAACAAAGCTGATCCAACCATTAATGAGAACCCATGTGATGAACCGCAATATCGTGCACACGATATCACATCCACCATGCGATATTGCATACGCGATATCACGTCCTGCCTCATCTTCTATAAATAAGAGGCAGTGCCCTTGGTTCCGAAACAAATTAGATTTAGACCCTTAGCCAGATTCTTGTAGTTTTGTCTTTCCAGAGTTAGAATTATTTCTGTGTGCCTGCAGTAAGAGTCACAGAGTGAACGAATCTTTATTTGAGCAATTTGTACCTGAGCACAATTTTGTGTACGGCAATAAAGATGAACTTTATGATAAACCTTGCAGCATACAGATTAAGCTAATTAGTAATTAATTATTATTTAATGCTTTCTTAGTTAATTAATATCTCTCTCAACCTTCAACTCCCTTAGTTAAATACACTCAGTATGATCGCTTCGAGCATGCGTGTAGCGCTTGGTAACCCAATAACGATTAACGTTTGGTAATCCTAGCAGCGTTGCATTGGTTCAGGATGTGTATGGCAAGTGGGAATGGATACTGGTGTTAGGAACATTTAGAAACTAGTTAATGAATAGTTAATGTAAGTTAGTCACTTAGTTCTCTCTTCCTCTCCTTTATTAGTAGAAGACATAAAAAATACAAAAGCTATAAAAATCATATACCTCAAGCTTACTTAACCATACAACCATGACAATACAAGTAAGTTTGGGAAGACAACGATTGATTAACCCTGAGTGTTTAATTAAGACGCATAAGCACTTGGTCCTTGAAGTTCGACCGAATCATGCGTGAAACGCTTGTATTCGTATGGTTGAGTGTAGGGGTACCT
>MNCI01002656.1:109876-122099 GCA_015680685.1 Gnetum montanum | reverse complement strand
ATCTTGTTTTGTTCGGTGTGCAATGTACTGTTGTCTCGTCTTTCTTTGATAAACCCTAAGGGTTTGTTCTAACGTTCCAACGATATGAATGATTTCCTATGTTCTACGCAATGCACAAACAACTAAGTCCCAACAACGGTGCCAATGATGAGTGGCAAGGTACCCCTACACTCAACCATACGAATACGAGTGTTTCACACATGATCCGATCGAACTCCAAAGACCAAGTGCTCATTTGCCTTAATGGAAAACTCAGGGTTAATCAATCGTTGTCTTCCCAAACTTACTTGTATTGTCATGGTTGTATGGTTAAGTAAGCTTGAGGTATATGATTTTTATAGATTTTGTATTTTTTATGTCTTCTACTAATAAAGGAGAGGAAAAGATAACTAAGTGGCTAACTTACATTAACTAGTTTCTAAATGTTCCTAACACTAGTATCCGTTCCCACTTGTCGTACACATCCTGAACTAGTGCAACGCTGTTGGGATTACCAAATGCTAATCGTTACTGGGTTACTAAGTGCTACACGCATGCTCGAAGTGGTCATACTGAGTGTATTTAACTAAGGGGGTTAAAGATTGAGAAAGATATTAATTAACTAGGAAAGCATTAAATAATAATTAATTACTAATTAGCTTAATTTGTATGTTGCAAGGTTCATCATAAAGTTCATCTTTATTGCCATACAAATTGCTCAAATAAAGATTTGTTCACTCTATGACTCCTACTGTGGGCACACAGAAATAATTCTAACTCTGGAATGACTGAACTACAAGAATTTGGCTAAGGGTCTAAATCTAATTTGTCTCGGAACCAAGGGCGCCACCTCTTATTTATAGAAGATGAGGCAGAACGCAATATTGCGTATGTAATATCGCGTGGTGGATGTGATATCGCGTACACGATATCGCATATGCAATATCGCGTACATGATATCGCGGTTCATCACCATGTATTGGAGGACTCTTAATGGCTAAAATTCCATTCATGCTCTATTCCATTATTTATTTCCCTAACCTTGAATACTCTTCTCTCAATTTCAATTTTTCTCACTCTTCTCTTAATTTCATCCATAGCATTTTTTGGTATAGCTAGCCTACCCAATCTTTTACATACATTACTCTTTGTCAACTTCTGATTAAAAATAAATGTCATGTAAGAAATAAAAAAGCTATTAAATTTGTTTTAAAATATACACTTGTATTTTTTAAAATAATTTTTCCATGTCAAAAATGTAAAAAAAGTAGAGGGAAACAAATAGATATGTCACACTTGTGTTTTTGTTTTTGTCTTTTTTTTCTTCATAAATAATTTGAGTAGTGGTTTAAAAATTTTAATTTATAAATAATTTTAGTGATTGGAAAATTGTAATCATATTCAATTTTATAATATGATATTAAGCTTTCAAAATTTCTAATTTGCAAAAACAACAATATTTAAAATTTCATATTTCTATAAGAAACAATATTTTAGATTTCAATACAATTGATTTCTTAAAAATGTGATGCAAGGTTTTGAAACTCCAACTTACCATGAGATGTTTTAAATATATTTTCTTCTATTAACTCCAACTTTACTTTCCTAAAACCTTTTCTAAGTTTTAACTAAAAACATTAATAAAACATCGAGTTCTCTAAAGCATGCATGACATTGAATGTTCTAAGTTTAACTAAAAATTATTATTAAAATATGAAGTTCTTGATGTATGCATGACATTGAATGTTCAAATCTTTTTAGGATTGGTTGTAAGGATGAAAATCTAAAAAGATACCCCTAAATAGTTAGCCCTTTTCTTTTTATTAATTTGGAGTTTCTTCTCCTTTTGAACTTTTGATTTTGATTTTTAATATATATATATATATATATATATATTTGGGTCCAACATCCCAAGTTTTGTTGAATCTTTTATTAATTATCTTTCTATTTTTCCCTTTTTCAAATATAACTTTGATAAGATTTTATTTTTTTAAAAAACATATGTTCTTTTTTTAAATTCTAATTAAAACTCAAACTAAAGCACTATTTTCACAAGAAGAAAAACTAGGGAAAACAACAATGAAACTAGTGCCATAAGTGAAATTTTTTATGTGTTTATGGAAGTTTGTGATTGGATATGCTAGCAACCTACAATGAAATGAACAAATTCTTAAATATATTTTGAACCAACTTTTTCGTTACCATGCTTATTCATTAAAGTGTATTGAATTCAACATGCACCAACCTAGGTTAGAAAAAAAAATTGAAATTAGTGTGTAATGCATAAGCTTCAGTTTTTAAGAATATATGGTTGCATAGTACATTTGATGTAAAGAAACAAGCAAGATGTTATTTGAAGCTTTTTGGAACATGAGAAAAGAAAATGAGGAGAGCCCATAGATAAATTCAAGTATTACATAGTACTTTACTATAAAATCCTTTTTATATAACTTCTTTTGTCTACCTTCTCTTTGTTTCAATAAAGCACATGAAAGATATGCCTAATGTTAAGAAACTCTTCTTAAGGATCATATCTCTTATGAAAACTAGAAGAAAACCGTACCAATTAATAGTTGATTTTTAAAAGTTTTAAAATTTATGCTAACCTAATTTCTAATCATGTTGAGATTAACTAATTTCTTATAGAGACACTTTTGCAAAACTTTTTAAAAGATTCTTAGCTAACAATTTTCTTAGCAACTTATTCATCTTCGATTAAAATATCTCTTTAGAAGAAATCCAAAATGCAATGTTAAATATGGTCAATCCTAAAGCTCTAAAATTCAAGGGGATCATTGTTGAAGTTTTTAAGGACTTCTTTGGTAGCTTGAGTTTGTAGATTTTGAGTAGTGGTCAAGATACTCATTTCTCAATTGAGAGGTTGTGGGTTAAATTCTTGCCTTTGCTCAAAAGAGTGGCAAGAGTAAAGTAGCTTTATGATAGAACACTATTATTTATGTGTCACATCAACCTTGCTATGAAGGCAAGGTGGTGCTACCAGCCCTAATGTCTATTTGTGCAAGGAAAAAAGATTAGATTTCAAAATGGACATCATAAATGAACAAATATAGCACTAACACATATCTTTTATTCCAACATAACATAAAAAGATAACCATCCTAGCATTTCTTCTTCAATGTTGTGATCGCAATATTTTGTTAAGAGAGATTAATAATGCTAGTTGTTGAACCTTCTTGGTCAAAACCCTTTGGACAGGTTTAAGTTGTTCAATATCCTAGCTATTTATTCTATCTCTTCATGTTTTAGAAGTTTGTATGAACAATGGTGTTATGTTCCATGGAAGATATAACCAACAACTTAAAGCTCTAAGAACATCACTTATTTCAAGCAAGGACGAGTGTAAGAGAGTATGCCTTGTTGATGGTCTAAAGGCTACTTGCCTTTGTAATGGGAGGCCAAAAGGACCATTGAGATCCATCTTGGGTTCCATGCTAATTTAATCACTACAAGCCTTTGAGAACCATATAGCATTGATTCCTTACGTACTACATTGTAAGGATATGCAGGTAACTAGAGCTAAGGCTTTTGGTGCAAGCATTTTCCTTTTCTTTAGACAAGGGGTTTAGGGCTAGATGCATATAACATAGGGATACATCCTAGTTGTATTAAGGATTGTTGTGGCTCCTTTATGTTTGTGTTATTATTTTATTATCTATAGTGAACCTGCTACACTACTAACCCCTAAACTAATTTGTGCTTTGTATTGTCAATGTGTTCACAAGATGCTATGATAGTTGAGTCCTAGTCCACCCTTGAATCCATGCTGGTGTTGTGATTCTTAAATATTTTTGCAATGTTAGAAAAAGGATCATCACCCAAAGCCACAATGTTTATCCTGCCAAGCATGGTTTGGGGGAGGGTTGATGGATGATTGAAAGCCTAACCTCTTTCAAGTGGGTGCACCCAGGTTTGCACCCAATTGAACCTAGGTCTTTGACTTGAGAGACAAGCACCTTACCATAAGTCCAAATGATAGTTCAAATATTTTTGCAAGGTTATTTCATAAAAAATGCCCAAGCTATGATAACATGAATAGTAGGGGACAAGGAAGATTATGTGTGATGCAAGAGATTTTGCATCAAAAAATCTGAAGAGGGCAAAGTGCCAAATGTACAAAATAAATGATAATGTCAAACTTATGAGCTGCAACTGTAGCTCAGCTGGTTGTGGTTGGCTCACACACATTGCACCAAGGAGGTGTAGGGTCAAAATCGGTACCAGTACCGTCAATGCTACCCTGGAAGCATGCTTGGTTCCAAGCATATATGGCTACTGATTTGACTATTCTTATTGTATTTAATTTCATAGCCAGGTCGATCAAGCTCCAAATGCCAATGACAGGATAGTGACATCTTAGGCGCTAAGAAACTAAAGACAGTATTCAGAGGTTGAAAAAACCAAACTGTGGGAAGAATATTTTGTAAATGTGAGAATCAAGTGCATGAAAATGCAACTGGGGTTAAGAAAAACTAACTAGACAATTCACATCATGTACAAGGATATCAAGGATAACTTTTAATATAGGGGATCTGAAACCAATCGTCCTCCCCAAATGTACTATCGTGGACTTCAGTTTTGTACTTTCCCTTGAAATAATATGGATTCTTAGAATTCTACAAGGAAAACTGCAGGTGGCAAATATCACAGTTGACACTATCAGTCGGATGCAACACATACGTCAGTGATGGAAGTATATAAGTTGTCAAAAAGTTGTTCCATGAGTAATGACAAAGCTGATGCTTGCCTTAAGAATATATTGAGATGTTTCACAAGCTGAGCTTTGACTTACAATGAAAGTCACTGTAGATAAGAAATTCTCCTGAGAGGGTCTTGCTACAACATTAAAACCAAGTAATAAGATACTCTCGTAGCACTTCTTCAGCAAATTTAAAGCTTGGGGAATATTAACAATGAATTTTAATGAAATATTTTCATTTTACCTTCTAAAATAATCTGCAAACTTAAAATGCATGAATTTCAATGTTTTAACAATGCAAAAGTGAGATATTCAAAAAGTTAAACACTTCAAGTTGAAAGCAAAGTGTAACGTTTTTATTGATTATATAATCAAAATATGATTTACTAAATAGAAAGTGATAATGTGTAACTAAAAATTATTAAATACAGAATTCATAGCCAGTTTTATGGTTATTTACTGTAAAAGCTTGAACAGCATTGCATTAGATGCTACAATTCTATCCTGCATTTGAGCAGCTGCATAGGAATTGAACTTACTCGTAACGTGCCAAATGGTAGCATCGACAATAACATCATGCCTAGAAATAAGAATTGCTTCATTCATTATTTGCTCTGAGTAAGCAAATGCAGCTATCATTTATAGAACATTATATATATTAAAAACTCATAAAAGCTTAAAATGTTCATGCATTTTCAGTTACAGGAATAATTCTTGTTGCTCTGTAAAACATTATTACCTAGCAATGATGTTTGCCATGCTTGTGAGATGGCAAATGCATCTTTACGCATTGCCCTGTAATTGCTCAAAACTGACTGCAAACCAGCATTTTGTATAATTCAAAAAATATTTACAGGTATTAACAGAAGCTTGGACTTGGATTGGTTGAACACAACAAATAATTTGGAATTTGGAAAGAAAGATATACTTAACTTTTTGAGGGTACTGAAACAACTTAAGAGACTGTGTGCCACATGGGAGAGAGTGCATATTACAGAATGAGATTCAGCTACCAAGGTCTTTGAAACTAGCAAACTTAAAAACCTGGAAGTGAAGGCTAGGAATAGGTTGATAGCATGACGTTGATAATTTCAATTTGTATTGTTTTTTAAAAGGGGATGCTATTGGAGTCTACCATTTGATTATGATTCTTAGTTCATCTCTAGAATTCTAAGTTATTTCTTGTTGTACTCAAAATTTTTATTAATAACTTATTAATAAAATTTTCTTTTTACCTATAAAAAAAGCAACTAGGGATGGTCTCTTCAGTTGAGTTTAGCAAAAAGCCTTAAGCAGACATTCAATGACAAGAATAATTCAACTAGATTGTGAAAACAAACAAACAAATTTGATTTCCTATGCTCACATCCTTCTGAAAAATGTTAACATACCCTCCACGATGCCCTAATTGCTTTCATATGCAGTCAAAAGCAATACATTCATATCGATATCCAAGTATCTCAAGGCTGATTGGAGGAAGGTTATAACTCTGCTAAATGTTTGGTAAATCTTCCTGCAAATGAACGCTTCAGAGATTTCTATGGGAGTTCTTGCAGGCATCATACTAGGTAGGAAGCAAATCCACTGGTTTATAAGCCTTCATGACTGCAGGTACGAACAAGAATTGTGAGGTACAAAACACAATGATGAAAACACTTCGAAAGATTCATATTTCTCTTTAACGTAACAGGAAAACATGAAGATTTCTTTTCCAAAAAAATGATGTTTGAGTTATTAAGATTGTGACGTTGACAACTGATAACATAATTTCACTGTTATGTAACTACATAATGGTCACATTTGTGCACAATAGCATATATCATATGCATTCAAGGTAACATGCACATTTTTGGATAGTTTGCGTCCATATCCTTATTATTTGGCTAATGATAACAATAATAATAACTGGCAAGTGAATAAATTTGTTGCAAGATCATACCATATTTGCATTCCTTTTCAGTGCCATCGAATTATTCTAGTTGCAATACACATTGAATTTGAAAGTAAGTCAGAAAAGTTGACAATGTACAGCAACCTCGTATTACCTGATTTTTCTTCGCCACGAGCAACATAGAGCTTCTTTTGTACCTACATGGCAGAGTCCTAATTTCAAATCATAACATGAGAACCTAGTTTACTTCAAAGCCTGCAGACTTCTCATGAAGAATACACTAAGTTGAGCACCAAAAATAAATTTAAGAAAAAAAAGAAAAGAAAAGAAACTTGCAAGTCGCTAATATTCCCAAAAAGAATCAACACTCTCGTTGCCAAGCATAAGACAGATTCTGCAAGCCATATGCTCTTATATAGATAAACATTAACGTCAAAAGCTATATGAAAATTGCACCTAATCGTATGCTTTACAATGCGTTCAACCAACAGGTTGCAAAGTTTGAAGTCAAAAGCCTGAAAGGGGATACCATAATTCCTTGGATTAGACTGCACTAAACAATGTCTGAAAGAGCTGTGACTAATTATTTTGAATGTTGTGCTACCTTGCATATCTCCCTGATAGCAACTTCGTGCTGTTAAAAATATTGCTACTCTTTTGTTTAATAAAATATCCCTTTCCTATCTGGTGAATTAACCCTTTGATGTTATGAATTGCAAGAGTTGATGACACGGCCTTTTTAAGCTGTTACGCATTTCCTCCCACAAGAGTAAATACTAATTTTCATTTCAATGCTTAAGCTTGGCTCTATTCCTACGGTAATCGGATGAAAGAAAATATATGAAAAATCATTACAGGAACAAATTTAAAAAATGGAAAAGCTTATCCAGAATTTGGAATGGGAGAGTGAGTTGTCACCAGGCGGATAGAGGATGCTGGAGGTTATTTTGGAAGTATGCAGTTCGCAAAAGGCATTACAGCAAACAGATTTTGAATCATCTGATATGTACATCGAAGTTTCCTCAAAAAGATTTGCAGACACAAATATTAGGTTGCAAAAAGAAAAATTAAAGAAAATGCTGCACAGCACCGTCATCTTCTGTCATCTCTTGCTTCACACCATAGCCTTGTATAATTAGAATTTCTTTGAAGTTGTCATTGCAAAGCAAAATGTGGAATTCCTAAAGATCAATTTTGGATAATTGATAATCATGCCTAAGATTTCAATTTTTTGATAATCATTTCGGAAACCAAAACTATGTCCAACCTGGCACCGTGCCAGGGTCTTAAAAATATAAACAAAGAATGCATAGTTTGTGTGTGAGACAATCCCAACGCGCAATGTATTATGCACACAGCAACAGGTTACATCTTCAATTTACAAGCGAATTGTTGATGATACTACTAATTTCAAATAAATATTGAAAGGGTGGTGGTTTTTTTTTTTAAAAAGAAGGTTTGCCTCTCTCAAGGGTGGATATGAAAAAAGGAGGGTTAGTATCAAATCTTAAGCCTGGATACTCAAAAAGGAGGGTTAGCATCAAATCTCATGGATGGGTTTCTTTCTCAGATTTTACAGATGCTAGGACATTTCAAATGCAGATCTAGTTTTTCATAGAAGCAAGCCCATTTGGTTGAGATAAGGCTAGGACGATGATGATGATTGCAGTTATCAAAATTGCAAGTTAATGAAAGTTGAAGCATTCCCAATGTAAGGATGAGGTGAGAAAAGTTTAGCATAATGTTCCTCAACTTATAAAATCCTTTGTGATTTCTTGGAAAGTAATAAAAGTTTTAAGTTTACAGTTTTTGTGAAATGATTCATTTTAAAATCTAAAACTAGTCCCTTACTATAAATTGCAAAACAAGAAACTAGTATTTCAACCCTTTGATGACACCTTCAATAATAGTGATGATGAGGCCATTAATCTTCATGTTTAAGGATAAAATCTAAATGCCTATTATCAAAAACCTTATCTAACAAGACAATGAGTGAACCACTTAGCCACCTATCATTAACTTTGTTTTAGATTTCTACTAATGGTTGTGATAATAAATACTCATTGAAACACCATCAAATTTGAACTACAGCTTCTCGATTGCAAATTTGTCTAAGTGTTAGCACGAGGCCACTTTCTGCAAATTTTTCTAAGTGTTGGAACTACGCTCTCCACTGCCCTAGAGCGTAGTGAGCCCAGTACAAAGCGTAGTCAAGACAAAAGATAGTTTTGCAATTTTTTCTAAGTGTCATCATGAAGCTAGAAGTTGCAAATTTCTCTAAGTGCTGAGACTACGCTCTCCACTACCCTAGAGTGTAGTTAGCATGAAGGCCCAATTCTTGCAAATTTTCTTTCGAAGTGTTGAGACTACGCTCTCCACCAACTTAAAGTGTAGTCCAGCATAGTCAACTAGAAGTTAGCTTGTACAAGTTTTGACAAGTGTTGGGAATATGCTCACCTCCACTTGGGAGTGTAGTCAGCCTCCCGTGGGGAGCGTAGTTAGCATATAGCCATTTTTTGCCAAATTTCTTCTAAATGTGGGACTATGCTCTCCCCTAGTCTAGAGTGTAGTTAAGCATAGTCAATTAGAACAACCTCCAAAGGCCTCCACAATGCAACACCGACATTCAACTCAACTCCAACTCACCTCCGACAAGTGTAGTTAGCAAAATGCATTTTTGTTATATCCCCCTTTTATCCCCAAATTGTAACTACGCTCATTCCCATGTAGGATAGTGGAGAGCATAGTCCCAAAGCGTAGTCTCCAAATATGCATTTTTTTCACATACATTGTGGTTCTCTTGGTGCATATACATGCATTTGGCAATGTAGTCACTGTCTCCCAATCTCGCAAAGTCCGGTAGAGCATAACCAAGCACAACACTGCTAGCCTCAGTGGAGAGCATAGTTGGGTGATGGCATAGTCCCAACCATCCCCACTAACATGTGGCAACCACTTTGCATTTCATGCTAAACCTAGCCCTATAAATACTCTATGCCCTCAACGTTTTCATTGTTGCCATTTTTCACAAATCAAAGACAGACAAATTTTTGGGTTAGCATTTGGCGAAGTTGCAAACGACGATACCCCCATCACAACCTAGCAGAACACCATAGCCCATGGTACACCTCGGCAGCCAACCTAGCAGACGCAGACACCTCGACGAGTGCCAGTCTTTGTGGCCAAACACCTCCAAGATTGTGACTACACTCTTTATTGTGCCTATTGTACATCACGTACCTTCTAACCCATCTTGGTGTTAACTATGCTCAACCCCATTTGGGGCGATGTTCCATTTCTCTCTCTTGCATTTTTCACATTTTCTTTGGATTTTTTGCTATTTTAAATGTGTAGTCACATTACAACTATGCTCAAGCAACAGTCTCTGCATGTCGGCACCCTCATTTTTGTCAAAACCCTTAACTACGCTTGCCCCCCTCAGGCACCTGTGACTATGCTCAACATTGTTGGCACCATCAACTCCATCAACTCCATTAACACCACAAACACCACTTACACACTTAGCACCATTTTGCATAAGCATTGCAACTAACCATGCTACACCCCAATTCCATTCAGTAAAGTTCCTATTCAATTGACAAGATCATTCAGGGCACCCTATCTCATCCTCCAATGCGCAAGCTCGAGGTTAGGCTGTGCACCCATGAACCCCTCGGTGTTTCAGCCATTGATGTTTTCGATCATTACAATTTTTGGTGCCAGAAGGAGGGCCAAACCACTTTTTTGGACTTTGTTGTGGTTGTCTTGCATGCTTTCTGCATCGTAGTTATCTATCAACCTGTGGGTGTAGATTGGACCCTATAGTCGATCCCCTTGGGACCCTATGTAGCAACCCAAATCACACTTCTCTCCATTGTTTTCCTAAGTCTCCATTCTCTCAACGTAGAGAGTGTAATTAGCTCTCAACGTGAAGAGCATAGTTAGCTCTCAACATACAGAGCATAGTCTCCAAAGTTAGCCATTTTTCTATAGTCTTCAGGGTTAGCCATTTTTCTGTAGTCTCCAGGGTTAGCCATTTTTCTATAGTCTCCAAAGTTAGCCATTTTTCCACAACTAGCAACCTTTGCAATCTTGCAAATTAATTTGCATACATGAGTTCCGAGCAACCTTCAACATTAATCTCGAGCACATTAGTCGTCTTGCCCACCCAATAAGAAAATAAGATTGACCACCCTACTACTGTGGTAGAGTCAAGGCAATCCCTTAGGCTATGCGACTAGGACCCAAAGTATGTCGTGCTCAACAATGAACAATACAACTTCATATGTGCAAAAATCCAAGTAGGGTTACTCATGGATCGCCTTGACATGGAGGCAAAACAGGACTTTGAACTAATCCATTGGGATGGACAAGAGTATATCCCTTCCTCATTCAACATCATCCAACTCATAGAGTCCCACCATCGGTTGTTATCCTAGCTCATTTGAGCAAATGAGCATGATGTGGGAACTGACTATAAGGAAGCCCTACAAGAGGAAGAAGATGAGTTCGAAGCTCACTCCAAACATGAGAGGCCTTCCACACCATCTTCCAATAACCACTCCCCAGTCTGACCCCCCCCTCCCCCCCCCTTAATTCAATTCACCTATTCTCCCCGAGATGGTCATAGCATCAGCATCACCTTCCTAGTCCATTAGGCTTAGATCTATGCCTGTAGTGGCCATGCATCAAACACAATACATGCAATATGATACAATAGCTCTATTTAACTTGCCCTTCATGACATCATCTCAACTGGCCTAGCCATCTTTGCCAATAGCAATCACATTAGCCTAGCCCTACGTCCACACAGGGCCCATCTCCAGGCCCCAAACGACTCAAGCACTCTACGTCTTGCTTGTTTCATGGGTTTCCTAGGCGTCAGTTCAACCCATGCGTGTGTGGCTTGCCCTAGTCACCATGCCCATAGCACAGCCAATGCATCAACCGTGTCACATGGCTCTGCAACTGGCAATTCGACCTTGGGCTGTACAACCAACATAGTAGACAACACAGCTAATGCAACTAGCTAACACATCTGAAAACTTGGATCAAGTGTTCTAGTTGATGCAAAGTTTGATGGAGGAGATGAGGCAACTCAAAGCTACTTCCTTTGAAATTGTCAAGGTAGTGGACTTCTACTAGGATGACCCCATAATTCTTGTGGTCCCACCCCTAACTCTGCCAATTGGAATCCCATTGCCCTAATTCACCAAGTACAACAGTGAAGGAGACCCCAATGCACACCTGGTGACATTTAGGTCTATGTGCCTACTACTGCAAGCATGGCCACACAACATCATACACGTTATTGCCATGTCACTTACTGGCAAGGTGCTAAACTAGTACCATGCAATACCCAGGGGCTCTATCTCCTCTTTGGAGAACCTTCTGAGCTAGTTTGTAATGTGCTTCAAGTACAATTTGAAGTTTGAAACCACCCTAGACCAACTAATGTAGATCAAGAAGGGCCACCTAAAGCTTTGATGGGACGCAATATCACATTCCACGCGATATCGCGTACACGATATCGCTTCATCCCTCGCGATATCGCGGTGCACCATCATATCTATAAATAAGAGGCGGCTCTCCCTTGTTTTCTCATCTAGATCTAGACCCTTAGTGAAACTCTAGCA
>MNCI01002656.1:5453-109719 GCA_015680685.1 Gnetum montanum | reverse complement strand
AGCAACGACTAGCGTTTGGTAACCACGGTTGCATTGGTTCAGGGTGTGAACAGTAAGTGGGAACAGATGTTGACGCTAGGTTAATTAAGGCTTAGTTAGTTAGTTAGAGTTAGTCAATTAGTCTCTTCAACCCTTCACCTCACTAGCATAGGAGATAAAACAGAAAAGCTATAAAAATCATATACCTCAGACTTACTTAACCATACACCGTGACAAATACAAGTAAGTCTGGAAAGACAACGAATAATTAACCAGTCTGCGGAGTTCGACCGGAACATGCGTGTTATGCTCATATTTGTATGGTTGAGTGTAGGGGTACCTTGCCACTCATTAAGCTTGTACAAAAATTCATCCAACACTGGAGTGCCTCGTTAAATAACATAAGAGAGCCAATTGCTGAGATGCACCTCTTGGCCATCTTCAAGGGTGTAGTTAATGACTTCATAAAGTCAAAACTATACTACTTGGCTTCACAGTCTCTAAGCCAAGCCTTTGCCTAGACCAAAAACATACAAGATGCAACTAAAGCTAGTAATGACATGGCCTATAAAAACCAGCATGCGAGAAAGTAGAATGCAACAGCGATAGTGGTAGCCACATAGGGTAAAACAACCAACTGAGGGCTGCCCCAGCTCACAAAGCCACCAACTTTGGCACCCAGGCAACCAACTTACCTGCATTTGCAATGGCCATGACACAAGTTAGGCAAAGGTCCAACTTTGAGTGCAAAGATCGCTCAAAGTATACCTCGTTGCAACTAAAACCCTCAAAACTACTGGATCAACTATTGAAAGCTGGGTGTATCCAACATACGCAAATGTTTGAGGATGCCTACAAAAGGCACGATAGGTACTACGAGCTACTAAGGAATCTTTCCTTAGTAGCACCAAATGGGCCCCTGGTCCCACAATACTTCAGGCTTGACTAATTTTGTCATTACCACTAGTTGTCCAGTCATAGCAGGGACTTCTGTTGAGCTTTGCAAGACGATCTATAAAGGATGATAGATAGGGGTGAATTAATGCTTAACACGGTAAACCTGATTAGGCCCCAAAACTAATCCATGAGGGTGTACAATGACCCTTTAAACGTGAGTGATGTTGGCTATGCCATAAATACCATAAGCATGGGTGGCAAGTCAAAACCAATGTAGTAGCCTTTTGTGGTCCGAGTGCCTTCTAGTAGTGTAAGGGTCCCCATAGCCTCCACAAGTTCGAGGCCCTCCTTCATTGTTAGAGTGCCACCTTGGGCACCCACAACACCCTTCGTAGTCAAGGTCCCATAGCATGTCGCAACAACAACTACTCAGCCACCCTTTGTTGTTAGAGTGCCACAACATGTTGGCCCCTCACTTACATAAAGCTCGGTAGTGGGCAACACATCGGCCCCTTCTCATCCAAGGTTCAACCCCACCGATAGCATTGGTAGACCTAGTAGATGTCAACGTAAGAGGCCTAACGAACATCTCACAGATGAAATGGATAGACAACAAGGAGACCAAAGAGCGCTTGGTTTGCCAAAGCCGGTCCCTATCTCTGCAATCCCTATGGCCGAAGCAACTAAAAAGGTCATAACGAACAAACCACAATCGAGCACTAAGGCCTCCAAATAAGCCAAGAAAACCAAGCCCAAGTCCCCTCTATGAGAGATCCGTCTCTTAGGCCACATGAGGGAGGTTAAGGCCAAAAAAATGGCCGATGGCAAAAACTTCACAGATGCATTGGCCTAGGTTAAACAAGCGCTTAAGCAAAAAAATACAACATTGAGCCTATATGACTTGGTCATGATCTCATCTGCCCACCAAGAAGCACTGGTGCAGATGTTGTCCTCCATTCCTGTCACAAGGGAAATCCCAACAAATGATAATTCCATCCACGTTGTGATGTTGCCTCCTTCACCGTAGGAATCAAGCTCCGCACCCCTCGCATTTTGTGATGAGGCAATCAAGGTCAACCGTGAGCGAGGGGAGGTCATAACAACCCCCATGTTCATCACCATATGCGTCAAGCAATGCAAGATCCACAGGGTGCACATTGATGATGGTGCGACAACAAATGTAATACCATACACCATGGTCGATAAGCTAGGCCTCACAAACCAAATCAAGCCATGGAAAATCATGTGCCTAAAATCCTTCAATGAATCACATGTCACTGTCAAGGGCACAGTAACCATAGCCTTTGTGGTAGGGGAGCAATTCCCCACCATTGCTAAATTCATCATTATAGAGGAGATGCTAGAATTTAACCTAATATTAGAAAGGCCTTGGCTAGCCCAACTACAGGCCATCTTCTCCTCGATCCATCAGGAAATCCACCTTTCGTACAAAGTTGGTGAAGTTATCATCCATAGTGATAATGTCATTCCTTTAGCTATCAACAACATAGAAATGGAGCAAGGGTCAAAGGTTGAATTCCCTAATGACACACCTTCAAAAGACAATGAAATGCATAAGGCCGACGCATCTAAAGAGGCCGTAGAAGCCAATGGCTTTTTGGGAGATGCCCTATGGGCAGAATTGCCCTTCAACATAGCAAGAGAGGGTCAAGGAGAATATCGAATAGTGCAATCTAGGCCCTATGCACCCCCTAATCCACACTGGATTAGGAAGTAACTACACAACTAAGGTACCTCCTTAATTTGATAATACGCTAGGAACTTGCTCGCTATTCACTTCCCCACACCCTCTATCTTGCTCCCCACTTGCGTTGCATTACTACTGTAGCATATTATTTGCATTTAGTTTAGTTGCTTAGCTTACTGTTTGTATCACCTATGCAATCAATAGATTAGTTTACGTTCTTGCCATTGTTGCTTTAATGCATTTGCTTGCATGCATAAAAAACATCAAAACACATAAAAATCATAAAAACTAAAATCACAAAAATAAGAGGTAGCAATAAATGGCTTGTCATGGCCTTAAACTGGCAATGTATAGCCCACCATGGCCTTAGATTAGCAATGTGTAGCTTAGAATGGCCTTAAACTACTGTTGGGTCACAAAATGGCTTTAAACTACTACTATGATCCAAAATGGCCCTAAACTAGTAGTTGCGGCCCACCATGGCCTTAAACTAGCGATTTGTAGCCCACCATGACCTTAAACTGGCAATGCATAGCTCGAAATGGCCTTAAACTATCGTTGGGGCCTAGAATGATCTTAAACTACTGTTGTGGCCTAGAATGGCCCTAAACTAGCAGTCGTGGCCCAAAACAACCTTAAACTAGCAACACAGTTTGTTAAGACCTAAAATTAGCATGCACATGGCTTGCCGAGGCCTAAAACTAGCACCAAGCATGTTTACCTTCCTTAATAGCATACATGCATACTTAGGCAAATTTCATTGCATTGCTTTCTCTTCATGTGTGCATATTCACCTCATTAAAACAGGTGTCATTAGACATTTTTTTCTAGTCCATTTTGCAGGAAGTCGTACTATGCCTAACATGTAGCACAACACATCAATTCAACATGGTAAGCATTCATCAGCCATGACGCTAAACTAGCATAGCTCTTCCTTGGGTCACGACGTTAAACTGGCACAGCAGCTTGTTTGCTACAATGTTAAACTAGCATAACATATCTATTATTATGGTAAATTAGCATAGCACACATTTGCCATGACACTAAATTGGCATAGCATTCGTTTGCTATGACACTAAACTAGCACACAGTAGTCTGCTAGAACTATAAACTAGCACACCATGGTTTGTTAACACCTTAAACTAGTATGGCTACAGTCTACCAAGATCTTAAACTGGGTTCATGGTCAGCCATGCATAATTCTACAAGCAAGTGAGCGATTATAACTCTAACTCCCCCTCCCTCCCCCCCACTCTTTTCTACATCAAGCAGGTGGGGATACTGCAATCCCAGAATGAAGCACCTGCAACCGATGCGGCCTTTGGAGCACATGTAGCATCTTGACCCCCTACCATTTTACTGATTTTTTGAGCTCTTGCCACCGACGCAACCTTTGGAGCACTTGCAGCTGTTATAATCAGATATGAAAACACACTACAAATGCTCTAGAGAAATTATTAGAACCCTACAGATCTGAATAAATCATTAGAGAAAAAATATTGCGGTGTAGCAAGTCAAGAAACACTATAAATCACTCTCAAAACATTCTAAACTCTAGCAAACATTTGCTGTGATAACAAAATGCAAGCATAATGGAAACAGTAAAAATAGCACAAGAACATAGAGAGTTATGTGGTTCGGGCCCTTTTTACCCTACTTCCACAACAATGTTAATCTGCCTTCTATTCTTCTCAAATCCTCAGGACACAAGTCGTCCTTGTAACTTTTCCAAACACCTAATCTATTATTCCAACAGATCTCAGATCAACACCAACAAGACTCATGTCTCCAAGGGAAAACCTTGATACAATGCTTTCACTTCAAAGCACATGCTAAAGGCTACCCCAAGCCTTCTATTTATGAACAAACATGAGGACCAAACCCCAATCCTAATAAATGTGGGATAAAACACATCCCCACATCAAATGTAACATAAAAGGAAATACAACAATTAATGTATTTGTCTTCATTTTTCCAATAGCAGCATCATCGCCCCCAAGCATTTTACTAGCTTTTCGAGCACTTACAACTGGTCTGTCCTTGCGAGCACTTGAAGCATCATCACCCCTTAGCATTTTACTAGATTTTCAAGCACTTGCAACTCATCTAGCCTTTGGAGCACTCGCAACATCTTCACCCCCAACATTTGATTTACATTGTGTGTTTTGTGGTTTTTTTTGTCTTCTCAGAGTTGTGTTTGTAGGATGAAGCCTTAGGCAGTCATGCAAAGATGCCTTTCATTATAGTAGCAAGTCACCGCATTGCTCTGATGTGTATGATTGGACTAGCTAAGCCTCTCAAGAGTGCACATCCCTATTACCTCGTTGCAGCCTACCTACATCTACCCCTATGTCCCGATACTCTTGCATTCCCCCACATAATCAAGATTGCAAACCCCTTTGATGCTTACGCACTATGACTACATGGCACCCTCTTCAAGTCAAACCATAGAACCTAAGGCAGATGTAACATAAGTTGTTCCATGGAAGTCTTTGTTGGCTGGTCAAAGTCCAAGTGGATGTAACATAAGTTATCCTGGGGAGAAAACAATTGTCCTATAGATGCAACGTGGTATCACAAGCGTCAAAGCAAAGCCCATTTAGTGTCACGCAGTCCACTTGATAGAAAGCACCCCCGCAGTTAGCATTTAGCAAAGTGTAAAACCCCAAGCAGGTTCACCCCGTAGAAAAAAAAAGGAAAAGCAAAAGAAAAAAAAACGGGGAAAAGAACATCTTCAAGTAAACCAACAATGTTGCAATTTCACAACCAGTCCAGTCTTGAATCTACACTCTAACTCTCTCATGAACACTCCAACGAGAAGTCAACATTTTCAGAGGCAAGCCACCCTGGTGCCATGGTCACTATCAATCGTGCTAACTCTACATCCTGCATCATGACACCCTGTTTACACCTCATCATCCCTTTTATCCCTAGCAAATTACCTACACCTTTTACTCCTAGCATACCACTACCCACAGCACTCTTGAGCACAATGAAGCGACATTTGATTAGGTACTGAGGAATGATGTTGGTGCCAGGTCTATTGTGGTGTTTTGTCATTCTTTGTCAATGTCTCTCAAGTCATTCCTCCAAACGTCAATAAAGAAGGGCTAATGAAACACTATCAAATTTGAACTACAGGGTCTTGACTGCAAATTTGTCTAAGTGTTAGCACAAGACCACTTTTTGCAAATTTTTCTAAGTGCTGGGACTACACTCTCCACTACCTCAGAGCATAGTTAGCCCAATAGAGAGCATAGTCAAGACAAAAGCTAGTTTTGTAATTTTTTCTAAGTGTCATTACAAAGCTAGAAGCTATAAATTTCTTTAAGTGCTGAGGCTATGCCCTCCATTGCCCTAGAGCGTAGTTAGCATGAAGGCCTAGTTCTTGTAGATTTTTTTCCTAAGTGTCAAGACTACGCTCTTCACCAGCCTAGAGTGTAGTTAAGTGTAGTCAACTACAGATTAGTTTATGCAAGTTTTGAATCCCTAGTTGGGAGTGTAGTTAGCCTCTTGTGGAGAGCGTAGTCGGCACATAGCCTTTTTTTGCAGAATTTCTTCTAAGTGTGGAACTACGCCCTTCCCTAGTCTAGAGCATAGTCAACCAGAACAGCCTCCAAAGGCCTTGACAACGTAGCACTGGCATTCAACTCAGCTCCAAGTCATCTTTGACAAGCATAGTTAGCAAAATGCATTTTTGTTGTATCTCCTTTTTGCCCCCAAATTGTAACTACACTCAACCCCACATAAGACAGTGGAGAGTGTAGTCCCGGATTGTAGTCTCCAAACTTGCATTTTTTTTAGGTACATTGCGGTTCTCTTAGCACATATACATGCATTTGGCAGTTTAGTCACAGTCTTGCAGAGTCTGGTAGAGCATAGCAAAGCATAACACCACTAGCCTCAGTGAAGAGCGTAGTTGGGTTATGGCATAGTCCCAATCGTCCCCACTGCCACGTGGTAGCCACTCCACATTTCACGCTAAACCTAACCCTATAAATACCATGTGCCCTCAACATTTTCGTTGTTGGCATTTTTGGCAAATCAAGAATAGACAAATTTTCAGGTTAGCATTTGGCGAAGTTGCAGACGACTGTAGCCCCACTGTAGCCCAACAAAACACTACAGCCCACAGTACACTGCGGTGGCCAACCCAAGATGTAGACACCCCAATAAGCACTAGTCTTCGTGGCTAGACACCTCTAAGACTATAACTACGCTCTCCACTATGCCTGTTGTATATCGCATACCTTCTAACCCCTCTTAGTGTTAACTACGCTCAACCCCATTTGGGGTGGTGTTCCATTTCTTTCTCGTATTTTTTGCACTTTCTCTGCATTTTTCCTATTTTTAATGTGTTGTTATGTTACAACTACCCTTGGGCAACAGTCTTCACACGTCGGCACCCTCATTTTCGCAGAAACCCTTGACTACAGTAACCCCTCTCTGGCACCTATGACTACGCTCGACACTGTTGACACTATCAACTCCATTAACACCACAAACACCACTTACACACTTAGCACCATTTCACATTAGCATCATAGCTAACCACATTGTACCTGTTCTATTCGGTAAAGTCCTTGTTCAATCAACAAGATCGTTTAGGGCACCCCATCTCTGCCTCCAGTAGGCCCTCGTGCGGGCTCGAGGTTAGGTTGTGCACCTGTGAACCCCTCGATATTCTAGCCATCGACGTTTTCGATTACACTCATCCATTCTTAAAAATGTTTGAAAAAATTTGACTATAAGTACAATAACAATGAGGCATTACCCTAATGGTAAAATTATTGATTTGAAAACTCTCAATCATATGTTTAATTCTAGTGGCCAATATCGAGTTATAGAGTTCATTCTAATTAAGCTATATTACATTTCTTTTAGAGTTCCAACAATAGGATGCAAATATACAAAATAGATATTGGACAATATTTGAAAGAACTATTTGGTTGTCTCGACAAACGGCGATAAATTATTACTCAAATTCGGTAATAAATTCAAATTTAGCAATAAATCATATTAAATAACTAAAAATGCTTAATTGATGATTTTGCATTGAATGATATCACAACATCATTGCACCTTTAACAATAATAGTGACAAGGCATTTTTTTTTAAATTTTAAGCTCATGCAGTAAATATTATTTTTAATCCTTTTTACCCTTTTTCGTAAATCTTTAGTTAATGATAACCCAAACCTATTTGCTTTCTTCAAAACGCAACAAATCATTATTCAAATTGTGCACTAAAACATGTTAAATAATAAATAATAACTAAGAATGACCTGTGATCTGCTTGCTTAATGATGATTTTACATTGAATTATATCAAATGCAACATTGCATTTGTGTCCATGTATTTCAAGGTACAATGACCCTTCATAATCGGTAACACAGCTTAGTGACATGCTTGACGGTTATAGGATAAATTTATAATATTAAGATTTTCCTATCAAATATCTGATCAAAGGAGATATGGGAAATTCATGTGCCATACATAAAGAATTCAATTATTAAATTTAATTATCCTATCACAACTAGATTTTGTCATGAAGTTTAAGTTGAAATATTTTTATCGCTATCGAACACAGATTTTTTTCAATAACTGTGGTTGAAACTAAAATATTTTCAATAAATCTAAAAGGACCTGAAGATTCCAACCTTTTTTGCTTCTATTATCTTTTGAATAGGAGGAACAAAAACCAGAAACCTGGGAAAAAATTCAAAACTGCATTTCATTTACACTGAAGGTGCAATGAATGGAGATACATATATACTGCATTCTTTTTTTCAGTTTTTACCGTTGTTATCGCTTTTGGTAAAATGTCCAAAAAGTATGCCATGCAACATGAAGTGCATTAGCAGATACTACCTTATTTGAAACAGTTAATTGAATAAGCTTCTATGCTACAGTATTTGTTACCTAAATCCTGCTTCAGCTAAGAGCTTCATCAGCACAATGGTTGCCAATTACGATCTCTTGCACAAGTAAGGTCACAATGTAGTGATCAAATATTTCTTATAAACAGAATCCAACACCTCAAGCTGAGCAAATCTCATGTTTACAGTGTGGGTAGAAAACAGAATGAATTGAAAATCTGGAGATAGGGGTCTGCAAGCTCTTGGCAACAAGCAATCCTATGGCAAGTATGATGGGATAAGTTGTAAACCAGGATATTAGGGCATATTTTGCTGGTGAAATAGATGAGATCACCATGGCCTACACAAGCAAATTTTCTGGTCTGTGATTTCAAAAATTCATCACAGAACTTTCTAGATATTCCACCCATTCTTATCCATTCTGTTTTCTCTGAATTGAGCTCCCACATGGCAATCTCCTGTGTAACATTAGAATCCCCAATTCCAGCAATCAGAAGCAGCTTGCCATTGTGATCCATGAGCTTGACACTGGTCAACAAAGGAGGGACCGGAGCTCTAACCCTGAACCAATAACCCTGAAAAATATCAAACCCTATAATGTTCCAATCAGAGATTCCTATCACACAATAGAGCACACCATTGCAGATGGCTTTCCATGGATGCAAAGGGGAATCCACAAGAAAACTCCTATTTCTGTTCCAGCCCTGTGTTGCAGAGTCATAAACCTCGGCTGTAAGGACAAACTGATCAATGGCACCTGTCACAAGCTCAGATCTTGCCAAGATTAGATTGAAAAACCCTGTTTTTCTATCCACCATTAGGGCAGCCACCAAAAAGAGGAACCTGAAAAGATCAAAAGGCCTGGGCAATTCCTTCCATTGCTTGGAAATTGGATTACAGATATACAGGGACTTTGTATTCCCTGATTTGGGGATCATGCACAAAACCCCCTCTGCTGCTGCCACAGGCCTGCATTCTTGTGGTAAAAAATCAAAGGGCAAAGTTACCCATCTGTTTTCAAGTGGGTCATAAGCTAATCCCTGCATTTCTTTGGGAAAAGCTAGGAACCATGGCTCCTTACGCCTCAAATTAGAAGCCTCTGCATAAGAATTTAAAAATGGCTCCGAATTTATGAACGAATACCATGATCTGGAGACAGATTTTGACCTCAGAATACTGGCAACCGGCAGCCATGTAAGCACTGTCTCTACCAGATGGCCTGGCATTTGCCCCCACAGATTTTCGTCCATTTCTTCCACCAAATAATTATCAAGATCCTTCACCTCTACCTTCGTTGCTTCAAGAAATCCCAATCCTGCAATTGCAAATTATTTAAAATCACAATTCTGATTAAGCAATCGGAATCCTTGGATTACAGTTATAACTTGAAATCCATAAAAGTTTTCAAATCCCAATTCTGATAGAGCACCACTAAGAAAGAGAATCGAAGAAAAGAATCCCAGTTATAGGTCATGTGAAATTCCAGTCTTAAAAAAAAAGCCTGCACTCAGGCTGTTGCCACTGATCGAAGATCCGAATTTTGATGAAGCAGCGTTTTAGAAGTAGCAAGAAAAGAACAAGCAAACGCATTAATTGAGTTTAATCCTAAAGGACCTAAAATTTTGCGATCAGAATTGGCCTGAAATCTCAATCTTGATAGACCGACAGTTAAACCAACAAAAGATTATCGTTGAATTCACATTTTACCGAAAGGCAATTAAAAGGTACCTTGTAGACATTTTGCAGAAGCCATACTGCCGACTTGGTAGTAACTGAAAGCTCAACGACTGAGGTTGCAGATCGTGTTGGAGAAAGATCACATGTAAAAAATAAAAACGCATTGTTCAAGTTCAACCAAACTGGAACGGTAGAGGTCAAGCCGGTTCGCAACTTTGCAGGAGGGTGGAGGCTCTTCTGGGTACCAAAGGCCCTTGAGACGAATTTGTTAATCTCTACTGTTTTACACGTGCAACATCATTCTCTTTCATTTCATTGTTTTTGGTTTTGTGTTGTTTTCTTTTCAATATGGTGTGTCAACTGATCATACCAGTAGCAATTTAACTTGTGACCTATAAAGTTGCATGCATTAACCATGTCAAGAGTCACATGTCACAAGCCACATGAAAAAATTAAAAGCTTTTTTTAAAAAATTATAAACTAAGGCAAGCATGATATAGGGTGGACAAACAAACCAAAACTATAGCTGTAGCTTATTATTTATTTTATTTGGAAGCTTTAGTTATTTTTCATAGCATAACCATGATTTTTCTTTAGAAGTTAAATATCAATTTCTCAAAGATGTCACTTCAAGCAAAAAAGCTTCTAATGAAAGCTCAATAATTAATTTGCTTCCTTCAATATTACTTCTTTTTGTTTTGGAGACTCAAATTGAAAAGCTATAAGCTTCTATTGCTATTTGTTTACTATTTCTAATTAATGTTTTCTTTTGTATTTAAAAAGAGTATTTTCCTTCTCTTTACCAGAAATCCTTTAGTAAAAAGTGAAAACTTGTGATGACACTTTTGAACAAGGGCAATGGCTAATCCTTTTCTTACCCCAAAGGGGAGGTTTTTTGGGATTGGTTGTAAAGATGAAAACCTAAAAAGACATCCTCAAAACCTTTGGGCTTTTTGTTAGACTTTTTCTTCTATATTAATATCTAATGTACTTTGATTTTTTTTTAATTATTATTCATTTTTTAAGAAGGTCAACCATGGCATTATGGAGGTCCCAAGAGTGCTGACACTAGCATTAGCCAAGGACTTAGAAAGATTTTCACATTTTTCCAAGCCTCCAAGATGCCCAAACTGGTGCCAAAAGGAGTCATGATGATATTTGTCACACCCCGAGGAGCTTGTGGACCCATGGAATGCTACTAAATGTCCAACCTACCAACTTGGTGAGGGTGTTGATGTAAGCATGGTGATGCTAACATTGACATCACCTGCAAAAGTTGGAAACTGTCATTTGAAGTGCCAAAGCTAATATCAACTAGTCATTGGAGAACCTAAGAAGCCAAGGTTTGAGTTGAAATGTAAGTGAAATATGTCTTACGATGTTGTTTTGAAAAAAGTGGGAACAACAGCTCCCACTACCAATCTCTATGGCGACTTAGCCATCTATACCACTACCATTGTCACTCCCAACCTTTTTTATAACTATAGGAGAAGGTGGGGCAACACCTATTTTGGTCACAAACTACTAAAGCAACTGCATTATTTACCTAGCAAGATCTACCTAAGCATCACTAGATGGTACACCCACTCCTCATTAGTGCCACGACCCCTACCCATGCCTAGTCCCTAACTATCTACCATCTCTGATACTTAAAACCATAAGGATAAGTACCACAACATCCTATATCAATCAACGTAACCTCACTCTAATACCACTATGTAATACCTTGCATGTCTAACCCAAGTCAAGCTTAAGTTGAAATTGAAATCTAACAGAATGTTAAAGTCAAAATGCATCAAATAATAAGCATATTGAATAATACAATGGAAAGCCATAAATCACTCTATAAAAATCTCATGCATCCTTAGGGTGAAACATGCATTAAACATACATAACTCAACACATAAATACATATATGCAAAATACGAACAAAATGGTATATCATTGATGAATCATCAGTTAGCTAGGTTACCTGATAAAAAGTTAACTTTTTGGTTGGCTCTGATAACAAGGCTCCAATAACAAGGCCCTGACGTCAAGTACCCGATGTCAGAGCCTAAGACATGATGTCAGATATCTGACGTTGCGGGGTATACATCGGCCTATAAATATAGCACTTGGGCTCATGATTTCCAGTAAGTTTTGCAAATAGTTTTTTCATAGTTTTGTCAATAGAGTAGCTGAATTCTTGTAGTTTTATTCCATAATCTTAGAGAACAGTTAGTGAGTGCCCATAGAGTGGATCTAAGTCAGTTATACAAAGTCTTATTTGACTAGCAATGTACCTAAACATATTCCATGAGCGGTAATAAGATTGAGATTGATTTTTATTCATTGTAGTTCTTTGAATTAGATTAGATTTACTTTCCATGTAGTTTACTTTTCATGTACTTAGTTAATATTTATATTTTCATGCATGTTAATTAATTAAGCACATAAGTACATAAATCGCTTCGATCATGCGTATGAATCTTGGTAATCCTAGTAACACTTAACGTTTGGCAACCCAGCAATGTTAAATGTGTTCAGGATGTGCACAGGAAGTGGGATCAGATACCTATGTTAGGGTAGTTGATTATTAATTAGCAATTAGATTAGTTGAATTGATTATAAATTTAGTTTCAACCTATTGTTAATCGTAGAACAATAAAATATATAATAATAAAAATCATATGCCTCACATTAGACTAAACCATACGTGACAAAGCTACCACTAGTCCAAGTGGGAAGACAATGAACTGTGATTAAGGCATAGCGACCTAGATGCCACAACTAGTCCCATCCACAGAATTCGACTAGATTTTGCATGAATGCTTGTGATTTGTATGGTTGGGCATAGGGGTACCTCACCACTCATCAATCATTAAACAATCTATTAGGCATACACATGACATTGTTCATAAGCATATATATACATCATATTAGTTAATATGTTTAGCACACAACCAATCAATATGTATACATTATGCAAAACATCACAGCCTAAGAAGTGTCTTAACTAAAATAGTCAACAAATGCATCCATCTCTCTAATAATGCATGCACTCAAAGACACAAAATCATAAAGCCAACATCACCTTCCTTAGACTTGTTGGTCTCCTACACTCCTACCTCCATCACTTATAAGTAAAGAGGATTAGTACAAGACTAAGTGGAAGCCTTTACACATCTTCTAGGAATGAAAATTATGATGTTATGCTAGAGGAAAGGTGTGGGATGTTCTAAGCAAATTGGAATTGGATTAATGCATCTCATACCTTATCACGTACATCATATCATATCATACAATCACATCCACAATTGATGAAGTCAAATTTTACATAAAATGACATTGTAGCAACAACATCATATCAACGATGTCATTGATATGATGTCACCACTCATGGTACATCATCATTGATATGATATCTCAGGATGTGTGTAGTCCTATAAATACGACACTTGGGTGTACAATTCAATAACTTTTCATTCAATACCTTACCCAAACTCTTACAGTTTCATTTTGTAGTTTTAATGATAGTGTAAATGCCCATAGTGTGATGTGAGATAGTCAATGTGAGTCTTTATTCGAGTAAATGGTACTTGGACATAATTTATGGACAACAATAAAGATCAAAGTTGTTTTCCATCATTGCAACATCACTTAGTTTTCTTTATGTTTACTTAGAATAATTTCCTTGTTTTCCTAGTTAACACTTTACTTTTCCAAGTATATTACTTTACATGCTTCATTAGTAAAAGCAAAATGGGTATGACTAGTTGCGAGCATGAAGTGTAGTTATCTGGTAATCCAGTAGTGGCATTGCTTTATTTACTCAGTAGTGATCCCACTTGCTAATCCTAGTGATAACTACATGAGTCCAAGATAGAAATGGTAAACCAAGAATGGATACCTAATGCCTTAGGATAGAATAAATTCTTACTTTAGTGTTACTTAGACTTAATATTAAGTTTCATTTTTAATCATGTTTATAGCTAGGCATTATTTGAGCCTTATAACATCAATTATCATATGCCTCACTAAGAGCTAAGCCATACACTTGTACCTCACTAGCTTGAAGTGGAAAGACAACAAACACAAACTTAAATTCAATTACTAGCATAATAACATTGTCCATCTAAGGATTACAATCGGGTCATGCATGAACACTCATGACTTGTATGGTTGAGTGATGGATCATGTAGAATCTCTTTGATATCAAAAAAATTCTACATGACTTGTCTCATCTGCAGTAGTCTGTCTAATATATCCTCATGTTCAATAGGAGTCATTGAGGTACCAATAAGAATTTGAGCATCTCTTGCTCTAGAAATATCAGCTGATGATACAACAAGGATGTTGAAGGACTCTTTAATATGATCCATGATCAATTTAGTAACTCTTGCTGCATCTTGATATTGCATGAGCACCATTGTGGCTCCTTCTCTTGTTTCTAGCATCACTTGGAATAATGTAGCATTCCCTAAGATCTTTTGTGACCAATTGTCCCTCCTCCTAATTACAATGAAATCTGCCCACATGGAAGATCTATTGAAACTATGGGTATAACTACATTCTCTCTAACCTTGTAGAGATTGATCCCCCTCTCTTATTCCTCAACTTATTGTGTTTACAATCTATTGCATATGGTTCATTAAAGGTCCATAATATTTCAGTGGTGGTAGTGGAACTTGTTTTTATTGTTGTTGTTGTTACTGGTTAGTTGGTGGCTAGCTATTGGGTCTTGGTTGTTGTTGCTAGCCAATAGCTTGTTGGATAGTATCAACAAGAGTTGAGCCTGTCGCTCCCTTAGTACCTGCTCGCTTTTCCAACTGCTCTTTTTTTTAAGGCATTAGTTTTAACATCTATGCATATGCAGCATTTTGAGCTTTCTTTAAAATGTCATTTGTGTAATCCAATATGCTTTCTTGTTTGCATAGCTTCCTAATTAGGCAGGGGAATAGTAGTGTTGGTTTCCCTACCTTCTTTTCTCTGAATCACCTTTGAATTTCGAGGAAGTAGATATGGGTGATGTTAGCATTGCATTTTCCCATCAAAATGGCTTTTCCTTTGGCCACATAAGTTGATATCCTATTAAGCCTCTTGGTTGGGAACAGATGATACTTCCAATATTAAAATAGATCTTTTCCTTAGCAGTCATCTCACTATATTCCTTACTGATGGAACGCGATATCGCACGGGCCACGATATCGCGTCTTCCCCTGCGATATCACATACGCGATATCGTAGTGCACCACCAAATCTATAAATAAGAGGTGGCTCTCCCTTGTTTCACAACTTAGATTTAGATTGTCGCTAGACTCTGGCAATTTTCTCCCTCCAAAGTTAGAATATTTTCTAGTGTCTGCCCCAAGTGTGGTGAATGTAATTGTATGACATCCTTTATTCGAGTGTGACGTACTTGGACATGCACATGACCGATAATAAAGATCAACATTACTTCATCATTGTAGCATTCACTTTGTTTATTTATTTATTTAATTATTATTTACTGCTTTTCTAATTAGTCTCTCTCACCCTTAAACTCATGTTAGAACGCAGAATAAGTACGACTTGATTACGAGCATTTAAGTGTGACTACTTGGTAACCTAGTAGCGTACCTAGGATCTGTGCTTGGTAATCCTAGTGGTAGTCATGCACGAAGTCCAAGATGTGTACGAATAATCAAGGAATGGATGCTCATCGGACTTAGGCTAGATTAGATTCTCTTATCCTTTCTCCCTTAGCTTAGTAACCATTACTTTCCATTGCCCTCAGGATTAGCATTAGATTATGAACCACATCATACACCTCACTCTAGACTAAACCATACGTGACAAATATAAAACTAGTCTAGGTGAGAAGACAATGAACTGCGACCTAAGGCTAACTATCTAAGTGCCACAACTAGTCCGTCTGCAGAGTTTGACCAGATCACACGTGAAAACACTCATATTCATATGGTTGAGTGTAGGGGTACCTCGCCACTCATCATTAGCACCGTTGTCAGGGATGGTGCTAGTTATCTAGATTAGTTATATCATACAAGGTCACTATATAGAACTTAGTGATATATCTCTTAGGAAGAAGAAATAATTATTAAAATTCACACATAATTTCACACACAACTTCACAACAATGCCTCTCCTACAAGATTACAACAATGTCACACTTAGTGAGGAAGTTCATTGGAGAACCAACGAACTATATAACGATGAATATTGGAGTACACAACCTGAAGTGGGGGTTTCTTATAAACATGCACGAAAGCAACGTCATCTCAACACACGAAGGTATAACTTACAAGATGATGACGAACCCCCACTAGCTACTACAAGCTTAACACAAATACAAGAGGCTGTTCAAATCTCACATAGGCATCGTAAAGAGAGTCGTCTACCCAGGCTCGATTTAAACAACTTTCCTAATTTTTCGGGAGGCTATGACTTAGATCCAAATAAACATTTACAAGCCTTCTATGATGCCTGCACATGGAACAACATTGATAATGGTTGGCAAAAACTCAAGCTCTTCCCTATGACACTTGTTGACCAAGCAAAAGTATGGTATAGATCATTAAAACCAAATTCAATACGATGTTGGTCAACAATGGTAGAACTTTTTAATAAATAATATCAAACCTATGCAAGAGTATCGGCCTTAAGGAAACAAATCCAAGAGTGGAAACAAGCACGACATGAACCTTGGACATGGCCTTAGAAAGATATTATGCACTATTAAACAACTGTCCAAGCCATGAGTTCTCCGAAGAAAGGCTAATGTACCATATCATTGATGGGCTTTGTGATGAAACAAGAAAGACCTTAGGGATGTATGCCCAAGGTCAACTATACGAACTACGAATCCATCAAATCCAAGAGCTTATTAAGCAGGTAGCAAAAGAAGAAGGAGAAATCGCTAGATGGGAGAGTATTGAAAAACATCAACAGGACCAAAATTTCAACATAACAAAGGTCCATAATCATAAAAAGGAGAAATCAACCAATCCCAAGGTGGAAACATCATCTTTGCCAATACAACAATCATTAGAAGAAGTTGAGGCAAAGATCAATAAGATGTTGGAATGGACATATCAAAAGTGTGAAGAATTTATCAACATTATTGGAGATAAAGTTTTGATAACCCAAGAAGCAAGATAAAATATTAGACAATCGAAAAGAGGGGATAAGGAAAATAAGAGCTCAACTGCCAATCATACGTACAAATGTAACATATGCATGTACGATCACCCCAAGGGCCAATGCCCAATCTTGTCACATTTACAGGAGCATTGGGGAAACACGTTACATCCAGAGTTCGTACAGACATACTGTGTTTGATCACAGTGGCAAAAATCCTAGTCGTGGGAGAGAGATCCACTAAACTGGAGACACCCTTCATATCATCCAAATCCAAACGCTTATCTTGTTCAACATCCTGTTTCTGCAACTGGGCCAACATACTCTATCTCACCACCTTACTATTCTCCACAGTACTACCAACCCATGCCTCCAACACAACCACCACCTTGTGTACCCTATGACCCTCCTAACTTTCAACATTCTCATTTTTTCCCTCCTTCTACATTGCCACCAACTGTTCCTAAGGTGTCTGCACCACCGCAACAACCCATGAACAACACTTGTGCTACTACTACTAATAGTAGTGAAAAGCCTCCTCAACATCAAAAGCTTCCTTTCTTTAAACACAGCCGTAAGAAGGGACAACATAATTCAGAGGCCACTGCATCCTACAACTCAACACAAGTCCCAGACTGTTGTGCACCCTTACCTTCAAACCCAATGCCTCATGTAACTTCATTAGGGCCACCAACTCACATTCCAATAATCAGCCAGCCCAATGAACACAACCGTGGAGAGCAACAACCCAATCCTTGCATACCATCTAATAGTCTCCAACATCATAGTGGGTCAACTCATTATCCGAGAACTACATCGTACAAATTGCCCCACTATGCTCACTATAATCAAGTGTGTGAAACCTGATGGGGTAAATATGACCAAGCCAGAATACTTCCAAAATGCAAGGATTCTCGTCGTCAATTATTAATCCTTGCCATCCTCAACCGTTTAGCTATGAGGGATATCCCTCATTCTAATAAGCAGGATTAATAATCACTTTTCATTTTCTTTAATTTTACAACTTTTTGTTTTCCAGTTTTTCATTTTTCAATTTTTTCTTTTATCTTTTTATCCTTTTTGTGTTTTTGTCTTTTTACATTTTTGTAAGTAATCTCGTCTATGAATAAATCACTCATGTGGATCATTGGCTGAGGTGTGTTTTATGTTATCGAGTCTCGAGTGGTCAATTATTTGGAACAGTGAGTCCATTACACCCACTCATCCATTCTACAAATAAAGAGGTTCTGTTCGAGGGTACAGTGATATTCTTGACATTTTCAAAACTTAAAATTAATTTTGTGTTCATTGTACCCAGAATGAAGAAAGATGGACTAAGAGGAAATGATTAGGGTGTGACATCAAGGGGACTTGTGGATTCTCTTTGGTGACATCTATGGGAGTTATTATGTAATATGGTTGTACTAAGATCCTTGTAAATCTAACAAAAATGGGAGTAAGAGTAATCAAAAGGGCACTCCAAAAATCCAATATTGTTCTAGGGGGTTCCACTGGAAAGACATGCACCCATGCCTAAAGGTTGGTGACTTCTCTGGATTCGGTATTCAAAAAGAAAAAAAGAAGAAGAAAAAAGAAGGAAGTTCCACAAAACAAAAATCACTCCTTCCTTGAATAAAACGCCAAGTGATCATATGCCTTGTTGTTATGGTACTCTCATAGTTACTCATCATGGGATGAAACAATGTGATGTCACTGATTAGAGGAATGGACTTGGTCCTGATCTTGGAATGACAGGTTAATGACACCTTAATCATGCTTTACACGTAGGATTCACTATGCCCTGGGTTAGTTACCTCATGTCCCAATCTCTACGATCCCTTCTATACTTCGTCTCATCTCATTATTAGTGTAATTATAGCTGATGTCTCATGTAGCATAGAATTCTCATCTCATTCCAGTGATAATTACATGTGTGTGTTTTGTGGAGTTAGTGTGGATTACATTTAACCCTTCTAGTGCCCATGGACACTTTAAGTGTGGTTACACAAGGGCATTATAGGTTAGAACCTGCTTTGGGGAGGACCCACTTGTGTAATATTTTGTAATCTTCACTTACGACATAGCTCTCACACACCATTTCTTACCCTTAGCATAATTTTTCAATTGATTTTCTTTCCCTACTATTATCTCTCTAAATTTTAACGTTCCAATGTACCATTACATATCCTTTTTCTTACCACCCAAGGTTTTATTGGTAAAATCCACACCATCATCATTAATTATGCCTCTGGACGTAATGCAATTGTCCTAGAACCCTTGATAATAGCCAATGTCCTCAATTTACAATGTTTATTTCAAGAAAACCCCTTCAAAATTCAGTCTTTTTGTTGTGCCTCACATCACTAGGGACAAGATATCGCATACACAATATCGCGTCCCATGTGATATCACGTACGCGATGTATCGTACGCGATATCACGTCCCTGCTGCCTATAAATAGGTCACCCCCCACCACAGTTAGCATCATTTTGTCATTCACATGAGGGGAGTTTTCAAATTTTCTCTCTGCGACTTGCAATTGAGTGACCCTTGCTTTTCTCACCATATCTTGCTCGGTAATCCTCTGATTTTAATTCTGTTTGAACCTAATTGAACCCAGAGTGTTCAACTTAGTCGTGGGGGAGGGACACCTGCCGAAAAGTGCCTAACTTTTTTGAAATTTATCATCACCCAAAGGACATCAGCTAGGGTAATTAACTGTAACACTTAGAATAATTGTGCCTAAAAATCATTTAATTCCTAGGTATATCGANCTTAGAATAATTGTGCCTAAAAATCATTTAATTCCTAGGTATATCGGGAAATTAAAATTGAAAAACCACCTAAGTCACAGGACTCATTATTACAAACTTTTAGGCACTATCACATGTGATAACATAATATCATTAATTAAGGCAACCAGTAAAGTATAGCTTAACTTCAAAAACAACCTTACTAACGCTTGGCCCGTGTGATTGCAGATGGCCCCGAAATGTGGACAACAGGAGGGTCCTGCTCAAGGTGGAAAGAAACGATCTCGGAGAGGTGGAAACAAGGTCCTTTTGGACAACATGTAGAATAGGAGAAGTAATCATTCAACATTCATCAAGACAAACCTCCTACCAGATGATTCGGGTAGGCAGAAGGAGGAGCTATTGTAGCACTTGAACCAGGACAACAACTCACGTTGCCCCAAGATTGTGTTCAAGCTATCCATGAGAAGTCCACATTCGCTGCGGTGATTGTGGAGTTGAACTTTGAATCATTCGTAGAGTTCACTCCTGAGGCCGTTAGGGATCACCTCAATGGGTCTCCCTTATGGCCTATCCTCTCTGAAAGCGGTGCCTGGTACCTAGGAGAGACATACCAATTTTGACACAATAGGGAGCAAGGCACTGCTATTAATATTTGTAGTGTGACAGTTAAATTCTCTACACAAGCCATTTCAGAAGTGTTAAACCTTCCAAATACAAGGCCCCAGGTTGCTCGGTAATCCACCTGTTCAAACCCTGATGTGCGAAAGGATTGGTTGAAAAAGGCTTATGGCCGAGATAAAGCATTTGGTGAATTGATGATGGAAGAGAGGGTTTACTTCAAAATTGGAACATATCATCTCTTCCCCACAAAGGGCCTAAAAAGAATATTGATGTATGCAGCTAGAGGATGTGCAATGTTGATGGAAAAGGTTAACGCTAACCTACCCCATCTATATTTGACGGAGATCCTAAGGTGGTTCGAAGAATGAAAGATAGGGAAGATGGCACTGCCTTTCCCCTATCTTATCAGAAAGCTTTGCTAACATGCTGGCATTTGGGGATACACCAATGACATTCTCCGAAAGGCCCAGACTACTTCATATGCTGAATTGCTTAAAGCGCCAGCTCCCAGAAAAAGCACTGGCGAAGAGCTAGGACTCGAACAAGAAGAAGAACATATGGTTGAGCCAACTGCAACTCAACTTGCAGGACCCAGTCAACCTCTAGCCACGGGTCCCAGCCAACAACAAGAAGCAGGGCCTATCATAGGCTAGGATTAGCTACCACCGCCGCAAGACTACAAACCGTCGATGGGCCATCTTAGGGTCATCACTGAGACGGTCAGTTGGGGAAGTCATGATGACACAAACCTCTTTTGTGTCATCGATGATGCCAGGAAGCCTACTATTTTGTTGGATCACACAAGGGGTGAAGTCTTCATTCACGCAGGAGGAGGGGAAAGTAGATGGGCACAACAGATCTCAGGAAACGTGGCATCTTTCCAAGTGCAGTTAGAGACTGGTGAAGGGGCCACTGTGGTGGTCATGCAATACCAGAATGTCGCAGGAGTTGCAGAGAATCCTTTGACCACTTCTGTAGAGAATCCCAGAGAATCCCAAAGAATAAATGGGTGGTGGATGAAAAGGAGAAGACTGTTTGGGATGCCTTCGTAGCACAAGCGCAAACCCATGCGCATCTTAAGATACTCAATGCCGTATAGGAAGAAAACAAGCAGCTAGTTGCAAACATCCTTTGGTTGACCACTATAGAAAAGCAAAAGAATGTTCTCGATGAACACTTTCATCAACTACAAGAAAAATTCATCCATGTCAACCAATACATAAGATGTTTAGCCAGAGAAAATCGAACCCTCTCGATGGAGGAGGTACACATCATTTGTTAAAAGTCGGCGATTGAGATAAGCACGTGGCAGAATGAGGCTAAACAACATGAAAAGCTAAAGGAGCACTTCAGCGATTAGGTGGGGATGTATAAACAGATGCTTGAAAAGAAGATCCATATGGCCAAGGCCCACATCAACACTAGTAGTGCTCAACACACTGATTGGTGGGCCATATTGGACACATATGCTCTCACCCACCAAGCAGAAGTTAAAAATCGGGACTTGCAAATTCAAGACTTGACAGAGTACATAGAGTTGGAAAATCTAAGATATGCCAATCTTGCCATGTTGATAGTAGGGTGCCTGAGGTCAGAGCTCGAGCAACATGTAGCAACCACCCACATCAAATACGAAGCAGAATTTGCAGAGCACAAGAAGTTGGTGGAGAAACTGGATGTTGCAAATTCTGAACTTGAGGTGGTAAAAGCCAGCTACCAGGGACAGAAAGATGTCACAACCAACTTGGATCGATGGCTAGTAGACTTTCATGTATACAAGAATAAAGCCAAAGCCTATGAGGAGGAACGATGGGTGTTCGTGGCTTGGTATGTCAAGGCCAAGCAGATGTTTTCGTAACTACCTTGTTTGTGGGAGGTGCCAAACATTAGAACATTAGCATGGATGATACAAGATCCTCAAATCGAAGAGGAGAAGCTCCAGGCCATACTTCAACACCATCAAGCCTCAAAACCTGGAGCACAAGACAAAGGGAAGGTACCAATGGAGGAGCCACTGCCACTAGGAACTACATGAGTTCCAAAATTTTTGTAGTTGTAGCATATTCTGTGTGTTGTATCTTTATTTTGTTTTTCTCCTCACACTGCGACATCATCCCCCGTTTCCATCTAATAATCCCATACCTATCCACTATGTAATCATTGTAACTTGAGGATGAGTTTTTATTTAGTCGTGGGGGTATGATGGGACATGATATCGCATGGGCCGCGATATTGCGTCTTCCCTTGCGATATCACGTACGCGATATCACAGTGCACTACAAAATCTATAAATAAGAGGTAGCTCTCCCTTATTTTACAACTTAGATTTAGATTGTAGCTAGACTTTGGTAGTTTTCTCCCTCCAAACTTAGAATATTTTCTAGTGTCTACCTGCAGTGTTATGAATGTAATTGTACGGCATCCTTTATTTGAGTGTGATGTACGTGGACATGCACATGACCGACAATAAAGATTGAGATTACTTCATCATTGCAGCATTCACTTTGTTATTTATTTAATTAATTATTATTTACTACTTTCCTAATTAATCTCTCTCACCCTTAAACTCATGTTAGAACGTGGAATGAGTACGACTTGATTACAAGCATTTAAGTGTGACTACTTGGTAACCTAGTAGTGTACCTAGGATCTGCGCTTGGTAATCCCAGTGGTAGTCATGCACGAAGTCCAAGATGTGTACAGATAATCAAGGAACGGATGCTCATCACACTTAGGCTAGATTAGATTCTCTTACTCTTTCTCCCTTAGCTTAGTAACCATTACTTTCCATTGCCCTTAGGAGTAGCATTAGATTAGGAACCACATCATACACCTCACTCTGGACTAAATCATACGTGACAAATATAATACTAGTCCAGGTGGAAAGATAGCAAACTGCGACCTAAGGCTAACTGTCTAGGTGCCACAACTAGTCCATCTACGAAGTTTGACCGGATCACACGTGAAAACGCTCGTATTCATATGGTTGAGTGTAGGGGTACCTCGCCACTCATCACTTACCTTCCTTGCCATAGGCTTTGTGTAGCCATAATCATTTTGCATCTATATTAGACCTTATGGATATCTATGTCATGTTAGCCCCTTCATTTGGCAGATTGTGGGCTTTGGCTATTGCCTTTACAGAATATGACACTGAAATTCTTTCTATCTTCACAATGACATCAACTTGTTTATTTTGAAAAAATTGAAGAGTTTCCCCTAAGTACCATTCACCACTAGTTGATAATGTAGGCCACATGGGAGATGATTAGAGTTATGTCCTTACGGTCTCTAGATCAAACTCCATGAAAGGGCCAAAATTCAATTCCACAATGATTGTGGACATGATTGACTTCTCCTAGATGGCTTGGAGGCATTTTGGTGATAGCGTGAGGTGTTATCCTTGTTTGGGTGCTTATGGTGCTTCTGCCTCTACTTGGGTAGAGTGTTCAATAGTAGGTGTTTGTTGGTGAATACTAAAATATTAGGCTTCCTGCTCCGTGTGCATTACTAGTGGGGTCTATTCTTTTGTAAAACCTCTCCCATGGCCTCTTAGTCTTTTACTTCCAAGTTGTGAGGGTCCCCCTTCTAGTATCCTCTTTGAGGCCATCTACAATCAATCAAGAGTTTAGGATTACCAAAGGGTTTAAATCAGCACTTAATGGTTCATAATCCTTCTCATACTCTTAGTTAGATCCCATTCTTAGTTTATCATGATTGCAAAGTTAGAAAAAATTTCAAATTGATATCTTAAAAGAGTTGAATCTTTAATTTTCATGACCTCCCATACTTATTATCTTTTTGCTTATAATGCCTTAGAATTAGTTAGAATGGTTTATTAGGAGAATTCATTGAATCATTTGGCTTAAATCTTCTTAATTCATGATAATATCTTTAATGTTTTATCTTACTTATCCTTAGACTATCTTATGGCATTAGAAAGTTTTCAAAAAATTTGGCTCAAATTTCATTGATGAGTTTAGTGTTCCAAGATGAACAAGATTGAATAATTTCAAAAATCGAAGTTGTGGGGACAAAGTTATGGGCTTTGGAACTTAGCAAATCATAGCTCATAAAGAAAATGGAAAAAGCTCCCCTTATTGCAAATGATAAAGATAAAAAATGCAATAACTCCCCATGGATATATATATTGTTTTTATTAGAGTGACATCATTAATATGACATCGAATCAATGACGTATGAGGGGCTCATACATCATATCAATGATGTCACCTTGAAAAATTTTAAATTTCTAATCAATTCCACATGGAGAAAATGAGTCAAAAAGAATGATTGGAAGAAAGTAAGCATTTCCATGGGGTTTTAGAATAGCCATGATGCTCAAATATAAAAAACTAGATGTTTAAAGTTCATAAAGAAGGAATTACTAGCTATAAAAGTGTATTAGGTGTATAGGTACATGGATATATTTTTGAAAGGAAGGGAAGTATTTATTAGATTATTGGATGATCCTAGAAGGCACAAGATGATGTGGGATTGCTTACGAAGTATGAAATACGAGAGTTATACAAATGGATCCTCCCCAAAGAAAGCTCTAGCCCTTAGTTTCCTTGTATAGCCACACCTAAAAGTGTCCTTAGGCACTCAAGGAGTTGAATGTAAGACATACTTGTTTAGCAAAATACACATAGTAGTATGGCTATATTGGGGAAATAATGCTATATTACACAAAACCACAAGTTATGATTAAATATATAGTGAGGTGAAATGGACTATAGAAGGGATTGCTAAAATTGGAATATGAGGTATCTTATCATAGGCATAATGAGTTCTTGTGTGTTATTTGTAATTAGAGTAATCATTAGCCCTTCTATCCAAGATCCAAACCAAGTCTAGACCACTGTTTAGTGACATTGCATTGTTTCATTTCCCGGATTCACAACCATAAGACTACCATGGTTGCAAAGAGTATTACCACTTAGAATCTTGTCCAAGAGAGGAGTTTATTAATTGCACTTTCTATTATTTTTAATATTCCTAAGAATCCACCTACCTTCAAGCATGGGTAACATGTCTTTCCAATGGGACCCTTAGAAATTTATTTTCTACACAGATTTTATTTCTAACTATGTCAACCTTACTAGAGGACTACCTTTAGGCATGGGTAACATGTCTTTCCATGACATGGTAAGGCAAACTTATTGTACACTTAATTCCATTTTTCGTTAGATCTACAAGGATATAGTACATCTTTAGCAACAAGATAGAACCCATAGTAGTAATCCAAGAAAATCGACAAATCCCCTTGATGTTACACCACACATGGTTCTTCACTCTTTGGTCCAGACATAATGATCACAAGTTTATTCTTAGTTTTGTTATGGGAAGAATATCATTATGGCCATGGTAAGAACCTCTTATTGTTGGAATGAGTAAATGGATGTTATGATCTCATTGTATAGATAATCAATCCCTTATGATTGATAATATTAAAAAATATTCACCTTTTTGGAACTACATCTTGCCTTATTCAATGTGTTTTATTGGAAATTGATAGAAATATGTACAAGTAAAATGAAGAAAAAAATATAAAAAATTAGAAAAGATATCAAGAATTAGAAAAATAAAAGCATGAAAGATTATGAAAGAATTAGAAAACATCAAAGCATTGATAATTTATTAAGAAATTGAAAAATATAAAAGAATAGGAAAACATATTAAAGAACGTAAAAAAGTATTAAGAAAAGAAAAAGATACAACAAAAATCATAAAACACAAAAATTAGAAAACAAAAAAGTTAAAAAGGAAGTTATTCATTTTCTAAGTTAGGATAAGGCATCTTTCCCACAACTAAACTCATGGGTGAGTGATGAATCATGTTTTGACTAGCTTCAATATCAAATATTTGATATTGAAGCCTCAATATCGGATACTCGATATCAAAGCCCAAGACACAATGTTGAATATCGAATATTGCAGGGTATATGTCTGCTTGTAAATATAGCACTCAGGCTCATGATTTTGAGATAGTTTTTTTAGTCAGTTTTTTGTCATAGATAGCGAAGCTCTTGTAGTTTATTTTCTCCAAAGTTAGAATATTTTCTGGGTGTTCGCAATAGGAGTCTAAGTGTGTATGAATATTTGTTCGAGCACTGATGTACCTAAGCACAGGAATGTGACATGAATAAAAATGAACCCTATTGATCATCCTTGTAGCACTGGGAATAGATTAATGTTTCCTTGATGCATTTAGTATTCATGCACTCCATTTCAATGCACTTTAAATAATTAATTAATTTCCAGTTGTTAATGAACACTAGCATGACCACCTCAAGCATATGTGTAACACTTGGTAACCCAGAAACACTTAACATTTGGTAGCCCAACAATGTTATACATGTTTAGGATGTGTCTAGAAAGTGGGAATAGGCACTTGTGTTAGGCTAGGTAAGTAGTAGAATAATTAGATATTAAATTCCTCTATCTTCCATTCTTGTTGTAGGTGATTAAACTTAAAAAACATAAAATGATAAAAATCATGTGCCTTAATTACACTTAAACTATATCCTTAAGCTTCACAAGTGTAGTTGGGAAGACAATGAACATTCTCAACATCCATTTCACTTCCTAGAGAATTAGTACACTGATAAACTATAAGTCCATGGAATTCAATTGGATTGCATGTGAACGCCTTAGTGATTCATATGGTTGGGAATAGGGGTACCTCGCCATTCATCATTGGCGTCGTTGTTGAGGACCTTTTGGTTGTTCCATGCACTATCTAGGATTTAGTGAAACTTATTCAAATCATTGGAACAAACCTTAGAGTCATATCACATATTAATATTACTACAACAATATTTAGAAGCACACTGCATTTTTATTTTTCTAACATAAAATGTCTTCTTCTCATAGGAGCGATTCTCCACCCACGTTTGATAGAGTACATCAACAGATGCCTTAACAATACCAAGTGGTATATGCTCATCTTGATAAGTATGTACCAAATTTCACCTTCATCCTACACTAGGATGAATAGGTACAGTGGTGTGACATGGAGGGCAACATTGTGTTGCCACCCAATCGATTTGTTCCTACAATGCTCCAAAAAATACTTATATGATGGGGTCTTCAATGAATTCATGCTGAGTATGTGGTGTAGGATAGTGACACCAAGGATTATCATCCCTCTGAGGCACAACATCTCAGGGATTGATAGTTAGAATAACGTTATGAATCTATGAAGGAAAAAGGATTTAATAATTCCCCATTTTTGATGTACCAAAAATATGGTGGAGAACCTTTCTCTAGGGGTTTTCCATTTAGTGAAATTCCTCTCTTTGACTTCAGTGAAGGAGGTCAAAACTAGAACTTGTAGTCCACAATTCATAATCATGGTTTTGGTAAGAATGGATCTAATGACAACGAAGGATCCAAAGAGGCAAGTTAAGGTAGGGATGCAGACAGGAAATAAGATCATGATCATGGTCATGATCACCAAAGAGGTGATAGTAGGCATTGTGATGATACTAGTCCTCCTTCACCTTTGTCATCATCATCTTTTTCTTCTAGCTTTGATCACAACCATAGGGGGTGCGATCGTGATGGAGGTAACCTGACGGGATCAAAATGATCAAAGGGACCATCGCATAAGGCAAGATCAGGGACACAAGCATTCAAGAGAGACATGATGCCGTGAATGAAGGGGTAGTATAGGGCATTGTAGGCACTAAAATCAAGGCCTTGATGAGCCTTTGCTTGCTACATGGAGTATGCTAAAAATTGCAAAGGTAGTACGAATTCCAGCAAGACATGTTAAGGATGGTTGGATCAAAAGGCTAGACATAAACAATATCCCTTGGTTCGAAAGGGGATATAACTCAAATCCATAGAACCATCTTCAAGCTTTTCAAGATGCATGTGCCTTGCAGAACATAAAGAATGAATGGCAAAAGCTTAAGTTGTTTCCACAAACAATCATTAAAGAAGTAGAAAATCGGTACCGTTCCTTAGAACTAGAATCTATTAGATGATGGAGTATAATGCTTAAATTATTCAATGATAAATATCAAACATACTCCAGAGTGTCCAACTTGAGAAGGTNATTATTCAATGATAAATATCAAACATACTCCAGAGTGTCCAACTTGAGAAGGCAGATTTACGGATGGAAACAAGGAACACATGAACCCTTGGATGTCACCAATAGCTAATACTATTCCTTAATGCACAGATGTCCTAGCCATGGTTATTCTCAATTGGATCAAATTCACCACATTATAGGTGGGCTTTGATCTAAAACAAGGAGAACCTTAGCATCTATGCCCAAGGATGACTATCAGAATTAAGTGCCCATCAGATCCCAATATTGATTGAGTAGGTAGCTAAAGAGGAAGCTGAATTGAGAAAATGAGAAAGTGTAGAAGAGTATAATCGTGATCCTTCCATTCACAAGAGGGAGGTTCAATTTTGTGATAGTGAGGAAGAGTCAGCACTTGATGAGGTGGCAAATGGGAAAGCCTTACCACTTCAAAAATTTCAATCTAAAACTATGGCCAAGGTTGATCAATTATGGGACTCCATGGATAATAGATTTCAAGTTGTCCTAAAAATTGTTGAAGAGTCCAAAGAATGAGGTAGTGATCATGAGCGCAGGAGACATAAGGAAGTTTATTGTGCCTATCAAAAAGGTAAGGGAGAGATTGTTGCAATAGAAGAGGTTTCGGATAGCAAATCTGATGATGGTGGTGGGTGTGATGTCTACTAGTGTGAACATCCTAAGGGATGTTGTCCCATAGTGTCTCACTTACAGGACTCTAGGGTGTATGCTTTGAATCCTTGACTCACATAGAGGCAAACACCTAGAATATTTCCTTATCCTCATGGTAATCCTAGGCAGTTCCACCAGCAATAACAATATTATACAAGTAGAGCTCCACCGCAACCATATGAGCAATATCTACTATGGTAGCAACCATAGTCATGGGCACTGGCACCACCAAGGCAATAATACCCTTATCGACAACCTGATCCCTATGGGTATTACATCTAGCAATCCTTGTCTTCATGTGACTCCTCTAGTCACATTTCTACTTTCCAATCTTACTACCATCCTTCTGATTATTATCAAACTCATTCTCCACATAAAAGAAGGGATAACACCTCCTACCCTTATCCTCCTTCAATTCCTGCATGTCTTCCTCCTCCATCTGCGTACCTACCACCTGCTCCATCTATGTAAGATGAACTTTCAACTCAGCCGTAACAACGTAATGCTACAAGGGCCATTAAACTACAACCAGTTCATAAATTGAGTGGTTCGTATACTTAATCAAAGAAAAGACCTTTCTTTCGACCATGTAGTTTGCCTAAGCCCTTAAATGCACCTATGGTTGACAACCTTATTCTTCCATTGTTCTCTATATCAAATTCCTTTGAGTTCCCTTCAAACCAAACATTGCCCAGGATCCATACAGTGATGCTTACTCACACTATATCTAATTGGATTTGTGCTAGAAACCTTCTCAGGAAGTTAGCAGATCCTAGAAGTTCTTTGATCTATTTGTAGATTGTTGGAAATGAACCATGCAAAGCTCTTCTTAATTCTAGTTTTAGTGTTAATTTGATCTCTCATGAGATGTATACTGCATGGAACCCACCTCCTTTAAAGAAGAGCAATATGAGATTAAAATTGGCAGACCATTCCATCATTGTTCCATTGGGACTGGTAGAAGACATTGTGACCACTGTCTATGGGTGGTCTTACCCTGTTAATTTCCTAGGAATTAAGGTGGAGAACTGCAAAGGGGACTTCCCAATCATCATGGGAAGGGCATGGCGAAGCATTGTTGATGCAAGAATGGGCATCAGAGATATTTCCCTAGAAATATCCAAAGAAAATGCATTCAAAAAGATCAAGAAGAAGCAAGTTCCATGCATCATGTACAATGATATAGGGTACAATTGTGTGTAGAAACTTTGGGTAGTGAAAAAAACATCCATCTCTACATGCAAGCAATGTGCACCAAAAGCAGAAATTCAAAGGTGTCTATATGCAACAACCACAAAATAAGAGGGCTCTTAGTGGTTGACTATTCATTCTAAGAGCAACACACTTTGATTGGAACCAACTAAGATCCTGACATGCGAATATGTCATAGGCATGGATGAAATAGAGTAAGTTCATCACCAACTCTCTAATGATACAAATGATGATACCTATTGTGGAGAATTGGAAATTCCTAAAAATTTCAAGCAAGAGCCCCTTGAACTAAAAACTCTATCGATCAACATGGAATATGTATTCTTAAAAAATGGAAAGTCGATCATAATCAATGCAAATCTTACTTTGGAACAAAAAAAGATGCTATTAAATGTGGTAGAAAAATGATCAGTAGTCTTTACCTAGTCATATCCTCAACTCACAGGGATTAATCCTGAGATATGCTAGCATCACATCTACGTTGATCTGGCCATGAAGCCAAAGAAATAGCCACAGAGGTGATTGAACCCCAAACTAAAGCAAATCATCAAGGAGGAAATTGAACAACTTCTCAAGGCAAGGTTCATTTATCCCATTGCAGATAGTGAGTGATTTAGTCCACTCGTGATTATGCTAAAGAAAGATAGCAAATGGTGGGTCTGCATCAATTTTGGCTACTAAATATGGCAACATTGAAGGACCACTTTCCATTAACATTTGTTGATCAGGTATTAAAAATAATATTTTGGCATTACTACTACATTTTTCTGGATGATTATAATGGCTATAACCAAATCTAGATCGTGTTAAAGGACCAAGCCAAAATAACATTCACAAGTCCCTGTGGGACTTTTGCATATTGCAAGATGCCTTTTGGTTTATGCAATGACTTTTCTACCTTTCAATGTTTAGTCCTAAGCATTGTTTAATAACAATTTAGTAGTGGTACAAAAGTCTTCATGGATGACTTCTCCACCTATGGAGCTACATTTGAGCAAGCCTTATACTACCTTGAGAAAGTGTTAAAACAATGTGTTGAAACAAACTTGCAGCTCAATTGGCAAAAAGGTCATCTAATGGTCTAAGAGGGTATTGTGTTGGGGCATAGAATATCACAAGCAAGAATTGAGGCCAACTTTTAAAAAATAAGGATCATCCAAGGAATAACCTACCAAGCAGAAATTGTCAAAGATATTCAATCATTTCTTAGACATACTAGCTACTACCAATGATTCATAGAGAATTTCTCTAAGATCATAAAACTATTGGTGGAGTTGAAAAAGAAAGATGCTCCATTTGTCTAAACCATGGAATGTGAACAAGCATTTCAATAGCTGAAAGAGAAACTTGTAGAAACTCCAATCCTACAAGCACCCGATTGGTCTAGCCTATTTCATGTTATGACAGATGCATCAAATTATGCCTTAGGAGTCATGCTTATGTAGATGAACGATAAGAAATGTTCATATTATATCAATTGCACTAGTCGAAGCATTGTGAGTGCATAATTGAACTACACCACTACAAAAAAAGAACTAATGGCAGTGGTGTTTACTCTAGAAAGGTTTAGGCATTATGTGCTTGGATACAAAGTGTTTGTGCACATAGATCACAATGCCATCTGCTTCCTGATGAATCTGACGATCTTACAGGAATTCAATCTCATGATGGTAGATCAAAAGGGTACTAAGAATGTGGTTGCTGATCACTTGTCTCGATTACAATGGGATAATAAAGAGGAGGAAAATGCACTATCTGATATGTTTCTTGATGAACTTCTTTTTGCTAGGGCTATAACTGAATAATTTTCAAATGAGCCTAAATGGTATGATGACATTCTCACCTATCTTCTTACTGAAGAGATGCCACAAGAATTAGACTACTAAAAGAAATAATCGTTTCTTCACCAAGTAAAATGCTTCATAGAGATCAATGGAAACCTCTACAAGGTGTGCACCGATGGCCTAGTTCATTGGTGTGTCCCTGATGCTAATCAACTGTGCATTCTCCAAGACATTCATGAAGGTCCTTACGATGGCCACTATGCTAGGAGACACATGACCATTAAAATCCTGATGGTAGGGTACTAATGGCCAACAATTTTTAAGGATGCTCATCAATATGTCCATTCTTGTGAATGCTGCTAGTGAGATGGTGAAATGACTGCTCAAATGGAGGGACCTCAATGATGGATTTAACCACTAAAACCATTTGAAATTTGGGGCATTGATTTTATGCATCCCATCACATCCATGTCAAATGAAAAGGTGTACATCATAGTTGCTGTTAACTCTTGTACGAAATGGGTAGAAGCAACCGTTGTCACCAACTGTACATCTTTTACTACTGCTTGGTTTGCAAAACAAAATGTTGTGTAAATAGGTTTGGTATACCATGTGCATTAATTTCTAATAATGAAACTCACTTTACAGGTGTTACCTTTCAAAAGTTGATGCAATGCTTGGGGGTTGAACATAAACTCACAACACCCTACCACCCCCAAGCCAATGGTCAAGCTAAGGTTACCAATAGGGAAATCACAAGGATTCTAACAAGAATTGTTAGTAAATATTGGAAAGACTGGAGCACAAAACTTAACGATGCCCTTTGCACCTACTGCTTAACATGGAAACTTCCTATAGGCTAGTCTCCCTATGAGCTTGTGTATGGAAAATTACCAACACTTCTTATTCAATCTGAGCTCCATACACTTTCAACAGCCTATAACCTCGACCTTGATTTGAGTCTAGCACAAAAAAAAAGACTGATGAAACTTAACTTGCTAAATGAAAATCAATTGGTGGCCCTATCATTGAATGAGTTGCACAAGGCATACAACAAAAAGTACCATTACCTTAAAATTAGGAAAGTCAAATTTCAATTGAGAGATAAGGTTCTCTATTGGAACCCCACACACGTACCTCAACAAACTAAGTTCCAAACATTGTGGGAAGGACCTTATATAATTTATAAAAAATTTTCCTTCTAGGGCCATGATAATTTACAAACCTGAGAGCCTAAACAAAAAACAACTAGTCAACATACAACAAGTCAAACCTTTCCATGAGATTAAGCCAGCAAATACAAAAAATGCCTCATCAGATGGACAACCATGCTCAATATTTTAGATCTCCTCCCTTCCACTTAGCTGTGGGGGAGATGGTCATCTAAGTTAACTATATAAGTGGCTCCTCATTTTTTCATCCTTTTTATTTCACACATTTTTGTTTTACAACTTTTTTGGTTTACACATTATTTATTTTACATCTTCTTATTTCATATTCTTAATTCTTTCTTATTTTTGTTTTACAACATCGTTAGTACATTTGCTATTTCTTGAATATTTTACATGTTCTTTTATATTTTCGTTTATTTTGGTGTGATTTTCTAACTTTCTGTTAATAAGTGCTAGGCACAGTGGTAATTCATTGCTTGATGGTGGTATGTACTATGTTGTTATTTGATTGTTGATGTCTAGATTCTAACTTTGAATTTTGTTACTAATGATTAGGACATGGTTTCTTTTTCATGCAACACACAGTAAGTCCACAACATCCACCCATTCACAAACTTTATGATTTTCCTTGTTCTGGAAATGTGTAGTGCTTTTTTCATTAATAAAACTATAACAAATTGTGACTTTGGTAGTTTCTAGAATTGGAAAGAATTCAAAGGTTTAATTATGGTGTGACTTCAAGGGGATTTGATATTCTTTGTGCCTTTTTATTTACTTGGGTGAATGTGTGTTTTTATGAATTTCTTACCATTCTGNACTTGGGTGAATGTGTGTTTTTATGAATTTCTTACCATTCTGTGTCAACCAATAGAAGGAAGTTGAATAAGTCTTTGCATGGTGTGGTTCTCATAAAAAAATGATAGGAATTCAAAGCACACCCCTTAGACATAATAAATGAATAAGTCTTTGCATGATGTGGTTCTCATTTCAAAAAATAAAAAATAAAAAAATAATGTAAATTCAAAGCACACCCCTTAGACAAAATAAATGAGCTACAAGCACTAGTTATGGAACTAGAAATACATGTTACCCATGCCTGAAGGTCCCCTCTAACTAAGGCCCTTCCTCACTTCCTGTTTCTCTTTTCTTCTCTAATAAGGAATGGTGGTTGTTTTGTGGGAACACTCTTGTGTCTCAGGGAGGTGGATTGATCATAGAATGGCAATGCAAAGTCACTGAATGTGGTTGGTTTTGGTCTAGACTAAGGATGGATCTTATCAAGTCATTTAACCTTAAAATTCACAAGGGACTTCATGTAACCTTAATCAAGAACTCCATTCCACACACTCTCTCATCCATCTATGCTTTCCATGTCTTACCTCACTACCGGTTTCATGTTCTTTTTCGATGTCTTGGTCTGATATGTTGAAATTCTTAAGTAGTTTCTTCCAAGTTTTTGTATTTAACCTTCCATAGCCATTAATCATCCATGGAGCTCATGGACTCCTCAATTTGAAGTTACGCAAGGGCAATAAAAGGCCTGTGCCTGCTTTGGAGAAGTTCCACTTGCATATCTTTTGGTTGGGTTAGTTAAGTTATTTATCCTTAGACATTCTTACAATAAAATCCTTTTGTTTTCCCCATCAATGACATCCTAAAGTGTGCACCTTCACAATGTTCTTTGATGAAATATTTTTATTGTCTTAGTTGTAACTTCTTTAACCCTCCTCAAGTATTTTATTATGTTTGAACTTTTCAAAAATTTGCTAATGGACCACCTATCTATTCCACCATATTTTTTAACCTTCCTGCTAACACTATTATCAAAATTCATCTATCACAATCACAACCTAGCCAAGTGTAACCACTGATGACATAAGGTACTTCAAGGGTATATGTTACACATTGCACACTAATCCATGATTTTATAATGATTGTAGTGGGAAGTGTGGATGGAACACATAGATTGGAAGTAGGACTATCCTCACAAAGGAAGCAGCACCATGTGATGAGGACTCTTCATGATTACTAAATCTTCTTCCTCACTCTTTAGCTACCTAAGGAGTGAATGTTAGTTTTGTCTAAGGTGTTCTCTTCTCTTATCACAAATACCCAGTTTTGTTAAAGATTGTAATTCGTACACTCAGGCACTTAGGAGTTTGTCTATTCCATCTAAGTCAATTTGTATGTCAATCAATAATTCCATACCTTCCCAATATTTTGTAAGGAACTTGTTCCTTCTCTTCTTCACTTGAGGATGAGTTTTCACTCAGTTGTGGGGGTATCATGAATCATGTTTTTACTAGCTTTGATATTGAGTAAAACACGATGTCGAATATTCAATATCGTGGGGTATATGTTGGCCTATAAATATAGTGCTTATTATCACAATTTTGAGATAGTTTTTTTTTTAGTGAAGCTCTTGTAGTTTGTTTTCTCCAGAGCTGGAATATTTTCAGAGTGCCTGTACCAAGAGTCTGAGTGTGTATAGATATTTGTTCAAGCACTGATGTACTTGAGCATAGTAGTGTGATGGGAATAAAAATGAACATTTTTTATCATCCTTGCATCACAAAGAATAGATTAATGTTTCCTTGATGCATTTAATATTCATGCACTTCATTTTAATGCACTTTAATTAAGCACTTAATTTCTAGTTGTTAATGAACACAAGCATGACCCCCTCGAGCATATGTGTAGCACTTGGTAACCCAGAAACACTTAATGTTTGGTAGCCCAGCAGTGCTCTATGTGTCTAGGATGTGTTTGGAAAGTGGGAAGAGGTACTTGTGTTAGTCTATCTAAGAAATAGAATAATTAGATATTAAATTCCTCTACCTTCCATTCTTATTGTAAGTCATTAAACTTACAAAACATAAAATGATAAAGATCATGTGCCTCAATTATACTTAAACCATGTACTTGAGCTTCACAAGTGTAGTTGGGAAGACAACAAACATTCTCATCGCCCATTTCACTTCATAGAGAATTAGTGCACTAATGAACTATAATTCCACAAAATTTGACTAGATCATGTGTGAACGTCTTAGTGATTCATATGGTTAGGTGTAGGGGTACCTCACCACTCATCAATGAGTGTTCAAAAAATGGATCTTAGATCCCCTAGACCATACACTCTAGGTTTCTCACTTACCATCCTTAGTGACTTAGTTTCTTGGTTACCATCCTAGGTAATCTTGATGGTAATCAAATTTTAATCATTTAAGGATGTATACTTTGTTGGACTAGATGGCCTTTGCATCTTAGAAGGTCTGACTATACTCTTTGGTTTATTCTTATATTCAAATTTTAAATCCTTAGTTTCTCAATTTGTTAGTGTATGATTCTGGTTTAATATTTTCGTTTGTGAGCTCTCAGTTGGGGTTATTTTCTTATAATAAGAGTTAAAAAGTGGTTCAGATATTTCCATGCATGTTTTAGACAATTTTAGCTTCTTAGTTTTTCACCATAGGGTATGTTTTGGTTTAGTGAGCCATGCTCCTTCTTGTACACACACTTGTTCTTCAGATTTGTGGTGGGTTGGTGGAAGGATTATGTTGACATTTTGAAGTGAAGATCCACAACAACATCCTTTATTATCAATAGTAATGCATGGAATTCTCTGCATGTGTATGGCTTCTTGTATGTCCTCCTTAGAGATTTCTATAGGTAAATCTCTCATCCCTAACTTAGCTTCTATTATTCTAAGCCATGATCTTCCCATTATGATAGGAAGTTCCTTATCATTATTCTTCATGTCAATCACCAGAAAGTCTACTAGATAGGACCACCCATTGACAGTGGTCACTACACCTTCTATTTGTTCCAAAGGAATGTTGATAGATTGATTTGTAAGCTCTAACCTTATGTTGCACTTCCTTAAGAGTGGTAGGTTCCATGTCTTATATGTTTCTTGGGATATTAAATTTACTCTAGAACCTAAGTTCAAGATAGCCTTGTACGCATAAGTAAGTCAAAGGAACTCCTAGATCCATTCTTTTCTTTGGAAGTGTCCCTGCCTTAATCCAGTTGGATACTATGTTTGTTAGCATGGTAGTTTTAAACTTTTGATGTGATTGTTGGAGAACTAAGGTGTATAGGAGGATCCTTTATAGAAGAAACTTGTCTCAATAAATTTTTAACTCTATTAGCTCTTTTTGGACTTATCTAAAGAAAGGAAGTTTCTTAGATTTGCATTTAGTATTACTATTATGATCCTCTATTTGTACATTCACTATTCTTGTAGCTTTCCTCTACTAAGGTTTAAATGGCAGTTCCCCCTACATGATTGGTGGTAAAGGGTTAGGAGGTTGACTTAATGATCTAGATATTTGTTGATGCATGAATGGATTAGAATTCATCCTTGGAGGTGTTGGTATATGGTATTTTAATGGATAATAGTGAGTCTAAACTGTTACATTTCTTGGAGAAATCGAGAATTGGACATAGTGTTGATAAGGATTTGGTTGCCTATATGGGAACTACTGTTATGGTGGTAGCATTGCCCATGATTGTGATTGTTACCACTACTAATGATATTTCTCCTGTGGTTGGGGATAAGCTCCACTAAGGTAGTAGGATGGTTGGAAGAATTGCAAGTAGTTATGTTGAGGGTAAGTGATGAGTGGCGAGGTATCCCTACACCCAACCATATGAATACGAGCATTCACACGTGATCCGGTTGAATTGCAAGGATTAAGTGCTTATGCGCTTACGTAGAATAAGGATGAGTTATTTAATCGTCGTCTTCCCAAGCTTACTTGTAAGGCACAATTGTATGGTTAAGTAAACTCGAGGTATGTGATTTTTATTATTTTATGTTTCATATTCTTGATGGTTAAAAGAGAGAAATGAGGTAATTTAATAACTAATTTGATTTAACTAATTAACTATTCTCTAACTAATCCTAACACCAACATCCGTTCCCACTCTCCAGACACATCCTGAACTAGTGTAACACTACTGGGATTACCAAACGCTAGTCGTTATTGGGTTACCAAGTGTTCCACGTATGCTCGAAGTGGTCATGGTGAGTGTGCTAATTCATTGATAACTGATAAGTAATGGTTTGATGCAAATGAAATTAATTAACTATTGAAAGCATCGAATAACAATAAATAACATGAAATACAATAATTAAGCTATTCTGAATGTTGCAAGATTTATCACAAAGTTCATCTTTATTTTCGGACATAAGGTGTGCTCAGGTACATAGTGCTCGAATAAAGATCTGTTTACTTTATGACACCTATTGCAGGCACTCAAAAATAATTCTAACTCTAGAATAGAAAAACTACAAGAATTTGGCTAAGGGACTAAAAACTAATGCTAAAATAAGTGTCCCTGTCTCCTATTTATAGTCAATGATACAGGTTCCGACATCGCATGTCCAATATCACTTCTACATCTCCGATATCACATATTCAATATTAAGGGTCTGATATCAAGTATCCAAAATCAAGGATCCAATATCGGGACTCATCATACCCACACAACTGAATGAAAACTTATCCTCGAGTTCCTTACAAAATATTGGAAAGGTATGGGATTATTGATCGAACAACAACTATCGGTGACATGGAATGATAGACTTAAAGTGCTCAATGAATGGATCAACAGATGTATTACAGTATTGGTGTTCATAACCACTGTGGTGAACACTGTACATATATGACATTTAAACCCTTATTTGACAGCTTGAAGAGAGAGAGAAAAGAAAGTGAGGCATGTTGCTGCCGATGGCAAAAATGTACACACCGTTGTTCATCCATGGCCACATGACCAAGCTTGTTCCTTGCATAAATGTTCTTACTCCAGTCCATCTTGAGTGCTCCCTCCTATCCCAGTCCATTGTTCCTATGATCGCCATCTGCACACACAACACAATCACGAATTAGCAAGGATAGATAAGATATAATGTAATTGATACCTTGCCTTAATATGAAGCACATTGGCTAGGTTGTGGGTATGGTAGATACTAGGTTAGAGGTTTGTAACTAATAACTATTGAAGGTGTAGGGGTAAGAGAAGTAATGGAATGGAGAAATTTGCGACAGGGACCCCCACGACTAAGAGCAAACCTCCGGTAGTAATAGGATGGAAAATGAAAGAAAAAAGAAGATAAGAGGAATAACAACAGTGAAGCTAATAAAAATGTATTGAGGGTAGATAAAAATGGATGTCATAGATGGGGTGAATGAGAAATAGTTGATTGCAAGAAATGCTTAAGGGAAAGAACTTAATAATTGTACCAAAAAGGAATGCTAGTGGGTCCTCCCCAAAGCAGGCTTATGCCTTTTATGCCTTGACAAACCCACAAACCAAAGAGTTCGTAGGCTCTAGGAATGCCATATGGAGATACTAGTTAAGAATTCACCCATAAGAAGTTACCAAAGAATAACAATGCATCACTCAAGATATAGACTAATCATAAAACTAGCAATGAGGTGGAATATGGAAAGCAATATGGAAAGAGAAGAGAGAATGGAATGGAATCCTGAAATTAAGGTTGTGTAAAGTCCCTTGTGTAGTATGTGGTTAAGGTGACTTAATAGAATTCAGTCCAAATCTAGATTAAAACTAACCACATCTAGTGACCTTGCATCAACACACTTGATCAACCCATCCTCTGGAAGCAACAAGAATGCCTTTACAGAGCAACCACCATTCCAAAAGGATAAGAATAGAGAAGCAGGAAGTGAGGAAGGGCCTTAGTTAGAGGGAACCTTCAAATATGGGTAACATGTCTTTCTAGTGCCATAACCAGTGCTTGTAGCTTATGTTCCTTTATTATGTCTAAGGTGTGTGCTTTGAATTCCCACCCGTTTGTTTTTTTTTACTTTGCATGAGAACCACACCGTACAAAGACTTATTTGATTCATTTAACTTCTTGATATTAGTTGATAGCGGAATGGTGAGAAACCTATGAAAAACATCTATGTACTTAAGAGAATAGCCAACATAAATGCGTCAAATCCCGTTGAGGTCACATCCTTTTCAATCCATTTGAATCTTTCCTTGGTTTGAAGAATATCAAGCCACCAATTCATTAATAGGTTTGCTTAGAGAAAGGAATAGTATAGCTCCAAAACCAAGGGAGACGATAGAGTTGAATAAATAAATGGATGACTTGGACTCATTACCTGTTTTATCAAAAGAAACTATATCTTATCATCAACATTGAACGTCAAAGGTAAAAACCAAACATTAGCAAGCAACAGTATTATAGTATAATCCACCATCATGAGCACTTATTATATGACAAGTGAGAGTAAATCAAATAAGGTTCATTAAACATTCTTTTTGTGCTAGACTGAGGTCAAGGTTGAGGTTGCATGTTGTAGATAGTGTACAGAGCTCAGCTTGGATAGGATGTGTTGGAAGTTTACCGTACACTAACTTGTAGGGAGAATAGCCTATAGGGAGTTTTCATGTGGAGTAGTAGGCCTAAAGAGCATTGTTTAGTTTGGTGCTCCAACCTCACCTATATTTGCTAATGGTCAATGTCAATATTTTTGTGATCTCCCTATTGGTGACTTCGGCTTGACCATTCTCTTGAGGATAATATGGTGTAATCAGTTTATGCTCAACTCCTAAGTGTTGCATCAACTTTTGAAAAGTTGCACCTGTAAAATATGTACCATTATTAGAAATAAGTGCATGAGGCACGCCAAACCTATTTACGATTTTTTGTTGAACAAATCGTGTAGTGGTAGATGATGTATAATTAGTAACAGTAGCTACTTCTGCCTAATTTGTAAAATAGTCAGCAACAATAACAATGTATGCTTTTCCATTGGACATCGGTATAATAGGCCCCATAAAATCAACACCCCATATGTCAAAGGGTTCTAAGGGTTGAATCCATTATTTTGGACCCTTCATTCTAGTAGTCATTTCCCCATCGCGTTGACAGTGCTCACAAGATTGGACAAAATGATGGGTGTCCTGAAATAATGTAGGCCAATAATATCCTGCAAGAAATATTTTAATAGTTGTTCATCTCCCAGTGTAATGACCCCCACAAAGGCCCTCATGAGCATCTTGGAGAACTCACAATTGATCTGCATTGGGAACACACCATCGAACCAAGCCATCGTGACACACCTTGTAAAGGTGTCCATTGATTTCCATGAAATATTTGACTCGGTGGAGAAACTGTTGTTTCTTTCTAACGTCTAGCTTTTGTGGTGCTTCTTATGTGAGAAGATAAGTAAGAATGCTACTATACCAATTTATATCTATGGTTGATTGATTGTTTATTACACCTACAAAGAGAAGTTCGTCAAGGAAGCGATTAGAAATTAGGTATTCATCCTCTTTGTTGTCCCATCGCAGCCAAGATAAATGATCAACAACAACATTCTCGGTGCCCTTATGATCTACTATCATGATATCGAACTCTTGCAAGATCACCAGCCATCATATGACACGAGTGCTCACCATTGGTTTATTCATAAGGAACTGGGTCACATTATGATTTGTGACTACAAATATCTTATAACCTAATACATAGTGCCTAAATTTTTCTACTGCATATACCACAACCATTAACTCTTTTTTTGTTATAGTATAGTTGAGTTGTGCACCAGCAATACTTCAACTTGCACAGTGAATGTAATAAGGACATTTTTGATCATCTAACTATGTAAGTACGACTCCTAAAGAAAAATTGGATGTGTTAGTCATTATATGGAATAGTCTAGACCAATCAGGAGCTTGTAGAATGCGTGTTTTTACGAGCTTCTATTTCAAGGTTTGGAAAGCTAGCTCACATTCCTTGGTCCATTCAAAGGGTATGTCCTTCTTCGTTAATTCTACCAATGGTTTTGCAATCTTCGAAAAGTTCTCGATGAAGAGTCTATAATAGCCAGTATGTCCAAGGAATGATCGAACGTCTTTTTTAGTTTTAGGTTAATGAGTGATTCTTTGGATAACCTTAATTTTTTCAGGATCTACCTCCATCCCTATTTGTGAAATTTTATGCCTTAATACAATGCCCTCTTAGACCATTAAGTGGCTTTTTTTTCCAATTGAGCCTTAGGTTGGTTTCTACACATCGTTTCAATACCTACTCTAATCAGTCCAATGCTTGTTCAAAGTCCGCTCCATAGGTGGAGAAATCATCCATAAAAATCTCCACACCATTCCCTATTTGCTACTAAAATATACTGAGAACCAAACGTTGAAACGTTGTTGGAGCATTACACAAGCCAAACATCATTTGCCTATATGCAAATGTTCCCCAAGGACTCATGAATGTAGTCTTGTCTTGGTCTTTTGGTGCTATTTGAATTTGATTGTACCCAATGTAACCATCCAGAAAACTATAATAACAATGCTTTGCAATGGTATCTAAAAATTGGTCAACAAGTGACAATGGGAAATGGTATTTAAATGTTGCCATGTTTAATAGCCTAAAGTCTATACACATCCTCCATTAACCTCCCTTTTTAGGCATAATGACTAATGAACTAACCCATTCACCGTTAGCAATGGCGTAAATGAACCCAACTTTTAGAAGTTGTTCAAGTTCTTCTTTAACTACTTGCTTAAGCTTTAGGTTCAGTCGTCTTTATGCTTGTTGTCGAGGCTTCATAGAGGGGTCAGTGTAGATTCTATGTTGGCATATCCTAGAATCTATTTAGGTTAATCTGGGATATGACCAAGCAAAGGCTTTTGACCATTTTTTTACCATCTTTAGCAGTTTTTCTTTTTGTTGAGGAGTGAGCTTAGCATTAATGATTACCGATTTTCCATTCTAGAGAAATGTATACTCCATACCGGTGGGTAGCAATTTTAATTCAAGGGGCTCTTGCTTAAACTCGTCAAGGATTTTCAACTTTTCCCAGTTGATATTTTCGATGTCAGTACTTGGAAGTTGGCAATGGACTTGCTCTAATGCGTCCATGCTATCAATATAGGCACAAGTCAAGCTCTCAGTTGGTTCCATGCATGTAGTTGAATTACTCTCTTGGTCAACTTTCAGCCACTGGGTGCCTTCCTGTCTTGTGGCTACTGCATACCGGCATCTTTGTATGTTAGTCACTTGTGCACACTGGTTGCATGCAGGCAATGTTAAGCATTGTACAAACCAGGACTTCTGCATGTAGTTGCACCTTGTGTCAGTGTATGCAATGCATGGAACTTTCTTCTTCTCAATCTTTCCAAACGTATTTTCTTTTTATATCTCTAGGGAATCACATATTCCTAGGTGTGCATCAATTGTACTTAGCCATGCTCTTCCCATTATGATTGGGAAGTTCCTCTTATAGTTGTTGACTTGGATCACTAGGAAATTGGTTGGATATGACCACACACAAACAGTGGTGACAATGTCCTCCACTAGTCCTAATGGAATAGTGATGGACTAGTCAACCAACTCTAAATATATGTTACTCCTCTTTAGTGGAGGCAGGTTCTAGGCTTTATACATTCCATGGGAGATCAAATTTACACGAGAACCTAAATCCAAAAGAGCTTTGCAAGGCTCATTTCTAACGATTTGAAAATAAATAAGAGGACTTCTAGGATCAGAGAATTTCCTAGGAAGATGGCCAACTTTAATCCAATCAATGACAATGTGGGTTAACATTACAGTATGCATTGGGTGCAATTTTTGGTTCAAAGGAAGCTTCGAAGAGTCAAATGATATTGAGATGTTTGGATAATTAGCCATTTGTGGTTGTAAGCACTTGTTTGGATTGTTGATTCTAAAGAAGGGTCTCTTCTTTGATCGAGTTCCAAACCAATAGTAGGTTAAGGGTTGACAGCCCTTGTAGCGTTACGTTGTTGTGGCTGGGTAGGAAGCTTGCCTTGCATAGTTGGAGCAAGTGGTAATGGAGCTGAGGGTGGAAGAGGTGCAGTTGGATGAGAAGGATAGCATGTATGTGAAACCTCACTCATAGGAGAAGGAGTTCTATAGTACTCGGGAGTCTGGTAGTGAGACTGAGGAGTGACGTGACTAGTAGAGTCACGTGGAAAGATCAGCTTCTGAACGTAATACCCGTATGGATCAGGTTGATGGTAAGGGTATTATTGACATGGTAGTGGCATTCCCCATGATTGTGGGTGTTTCCATTGTTGATACTATTTATTTGGTTGTGGTGGAGCTCCACTTAGATAATATGTCAAGGTTTGGTGAAACTACCTTAGGCTACCTTGAGGATAAGGTAACCTTCTGGGTGTTTGTCTTCTATTTAACTGTGGGATTAGTGCATACACCTCAGACTCTTGCAAATGTGACACTACTGGGCAACATCCTTTAGGATGGTCATATTGGCATCTCTCACATTTTCCATCATTGTCTGTGTCTAAATCCACAACCTCTTCAATGATGGCCACTTTACCCTTACCCTTGTTACATGCATACTCAGCTTCTTTTTTTTAACTTATCTCTCGGTCACTACTTTGTTCTCTAGAATCCTCTACTATTTTTAGAATAGTTTGAAATATATCATCTAGGGAGTTCCACATTTTATCTACCTTTTCTAATACTTCTAATGTAAATTTTTAAATGGGCAAAGTCTTTTTATTCACCATCTTTTCAAGTGGTAACTCTTCTTCATTTTCGCAAAATCTGATTTCCTCCTTTCAGAGGAAAAGATCTTTGTTGTACTCCTCTACACTTTCTCTTTTCCTCAACTCGCCTTCCTCCTTGGTAACTTGCTCCAACAATCTTTGTATTTGGCGGGCTTTGAGTTTGGATAGCCTTTCTTAGGCATAAGTCCTAAGGGTTCTTCACATTTCGTACCTAAGCCCATCCACGAGATGGCATAGTTGTTCCTTTTGCGAGTAATCATGGCCAGGGCAATGATGTAATAATGTATAATATTAGCCCATGGCAGCATCCAAGGGTTCGTGTCTGCCTTGTTTCTAGCCTTGGATTTGCTTACGAAAGTTGGACACTTGGGAGTACGTTTGATACTTATTGTTGAATAGCTCTAACATGGTACTCCATTGATGAATGGATTCCAGTTCTAAGGACCAATACCAGCTTTCCTCTTCCTTGATTAGTGTCCGTGGAAACAACTTTAACTTTTATCACTTATTTTCTATATTTTGCAAGGCACATGCATTGTGGAATGCTTGTAGATGATTTTGATGATCAGCATTGTATCCCCCTTCAAATCATGGGATATTCTTCATGTCTAGTCTTTTGATCCTACTATCCTTCTGGTGCCTTGTTGGAATCCTAACGGCCTCTATTATATCTAACATACTTCATGTGGTGGGTAGGGGTTCATCATGATTGTACTGTCTATGGTGTTTATGATGCATATGTTGTTTTCTACTCTCCCTTATTTCGTGATGTGTCTCACTAGAATTCCTCATCCCCTTTCCTGATTATTTTGTTAGTGGTTTCTATTTTACTTACCATTTTCCTCATGGTCTTTCCCTTTGTGATTGCATTCAAATATTTAAAGGAGAGGGGGAAGGAGATGATGAAGGTGAAGAGGAAGAAGGACTAGTACCATGACGATGCCTATCATCCTTTCTTTGGTGGTCACGGTCTCGATTGTGATTACGGTTGAAATGTCCATCATTGTCATGTGTTTGTGTTCCTTTTTTGGACCCTTTGTGTCCATTGGTATGAGAACCTAGGTTATGAATAGTTGAGTGAAAATTTTGATACACAACTCCTTGATCGAAGTCAACGAGAGGAACATCATTTTGTGGAAAGCCTCTCGATGCAGGTTCACCACCCTTGTTTTCACTTAGGACATATGGGACATCTTGAGACCACTTCCCCTTCACGGATTTGTAATGTGTCTCTTATTGCAAATCCCTTTGGCGTTGTGCCTCCATGGGTAAATAACCTCTCAAATCTTGTTCATGCACAATGTACTCCAATTGTAACTGTTGCATACCAATTCATGTGAGAGCATGAAGAAGCATGCCTAGGATTGAGCAATCAGGAGGTAACACTATGTGACCTTCTAAATCACGTCAACGTAGTTGTTCATCCTAGTGGAGGATATAGGTAAAGTTTGGTATATACTCATCAGGATGCACGTATACCATGTGAAACTGTTGGGGCATTGGAGGATCATCATGTGCACCCCACCTCTGATAATTCATGGTGTCAGACCTAGTCAATGAAGCACTGTCATAAGAAGAAGGAGACATGATTGATTAGTCAGTGTGCAATACCCTTTTCTAGTGATTGTAGGATAGTTACTCTAAGGGTTTGTTCCAACGATGGAAAGATTTCCTAGGTTCTAATCAGCACACAAACAACAAAATCCCCAGAAATGGTGCTAATGATCAGTAGCAATGTACCCCTATGCCCAACCATACAGATATGATTGTTCACATGTGATCCGGTCAGACTCCAAGGATTAAGTGCTTATGCGCTTACACAGAACAAGGATGAGTTATGCGATCATTGTCTTCCCAAGCTTACTTGTAAGGCACAATTGTATAACTCAAGGTATGTGATTTCTATTATTTTATGTTTTATATTCTTAATGCTTAAAAGAGAGAAATGAGGTAATTTAATAACTAATTTGATTTAACTAATTAACTATTCTCTAACTAATCCTAACACCAACATTTGTTCCCACTTTCCAGACACATCCTAAACCAGTGTAACACTACTGGGATTACCAAATGCTAATCGTTACTGGGTTACCAAGTGTTCTACGTATGCTTGAAGTGGTCGTGTTGAGTGTGCTAATTCATTGATAACTAATAATTAATGGTTTGATGAAAATAACATTAATTAACTATTGAAAGCATCAAATAACAGTAAATAACATGAAATGCAATAATTAAGCTATTCTGAATGTTGCAAGGTTTATCACAAAGTTCATCTTTATTTTTGGACACAAGGTGTGCTCAAGTACACAATGCTCGAATAAAGATTCTTTCACTTTATGACTCCTACTACAAGCACTCAGAAATAACTCTAACTCTAGAATAGAAAAACTGCAAGAATTTGGCTAAGGTATTAAAAACTAATGCCAAACCAAGTGCCCCTGTCTCCTATTTATAGCCAAGAAGACAAGTTCCAACATTTCATGTTTGATATTGCTTTTGCATCTTTAATATCGCATATCTAATATTAAGGGTCTGATATCGAGGATCTGATATCAGGACTCATCAGTAAGGTAATCATTTGAGCATTTTCTTCTTAATGAATCTGAGGTTAAGTGCATATGCCCTTATTTCTTATAAGTGTGCCATGATAGGGCAATATCCCTTAGGATGGTCATATTGGCACACAAAACATCCTTCCTCCTCATTCAAGCTTGTACTTGAATAGTCTGCCACTAAAGCTCCCTTTCCTTTTCATTTGAAATCTCTTTTCTTTTTTTTTCTCCTTTCCTTTGCTGAAGACCTACTCAATTCTTTCCTCCATAATTTTTAGAGCTATTGCAAACTTTTCATCTATTGAATCCCACATCTTTTCTACCTTTTTTTTTATATCTATAACAGATTTCTAAATAGGTAGTTCTTCTTTTGTACTACCTCCTCTAAGTTTTCTTCCTCTTACTAATGACACACTTGTACATTTCTTTTCCGAATAGATGGATCTCTATTGTACTCTTCAACTGATTCTCTCTTCTCTAATTCACCATCTTCCTTTGCCACTTGATTAATGAGTCTCTAAATACAATGAAAAATCATTTCAAATAATCTACCTTGGGCATAAACCCTAAGTGTTTCCCTGGTTTTATTTTGTAGACCATCAACAATGTGTCTAAGCTGCTCCCTTTGGAAAAATCTATGGCATGGACACCTATGTAGAAGTGAATACTATTTGCCCAATCCCACTTCAAGGAATTCATGGAATCCTTAACTTCATCCTTGGGTTTATTTTCTAATATTGGACACTTGGGAGTAGGTTTGATATTTTTCATTAAAAATTTTAAGCATGATACTCTATCTTCTAATTGATTCTAGTTCCAATGGTCTATACCATCTTTTTTCCTCCTTAATGAGTGTTTGAGGGAACAACTTAAGTTTCTACCAATCACTCTCTATTTTTTGTAGGGCATAGGCATCATGGAATGCTTGAAGGTGATGTTTTGGATTTGCATTATCTACACCCTCAAATTTGGGCATGTTTTTCATGTCTAGCTACTTAATATGGTTATCCCTTACATGCTTGGTTGGGATGTAGATAACTTTCCCTATATTTATCATGCTACAAGTTGGTTGGTTCTTCACATGCATAGGGTTCGTATGTTGTATTGTAGTAGTTCCCTCTTTGGTACTCATGCCTTTCTCTTTCTGCACATCTATACTTGTTTCTTCTTAGCTCATGCTCTTCATCTTCCTCATCAAAATGTATTGGGCAATAATCATGTTGGTCATGGGTCCAGTGTCTCTCCCTATCATGATCTCCATACTTGTGTTCCCTTAAATTAGAATCCATCAATGATCATGAGGATGAAGATGAAACCATAGGAGAATGGTGTTGACTAGTCCTTCTTCTATGACTCTCATATTCTTCCCTTTGAGATCTAGCAAAAGATCTTAGCCTTGAGTCTTACTTAGACTTAGAGTTTATTGCTTCTCTTATGGGTGTCTTTGCTAAGGCTAAATGTAGTTGCACTTTGATAGGTTCTTCCAGATGAATAACAAGTGTTTGAGAATGGACTTCATGATCTTGATGGAATTTTTTGCTACAAATGCATCTCCATCAAGTTCTTCCAAGATAATAGGAGAGTTGATCTACTTCCCTTTGTTGTGAACATGTTTGGTCTCCATAGCAGTATCTCTCTACAATTGTGCCTTTGTGGGTTGGTAGGGTCTTGTCATGTATTTGATCACATGATATCCTTCTTGTGCATGACTCAGATTCATTCCCTTTAAAACTGTTTGAAGCATTGTGGGTGTAGAATGATCTAAAGGCAGAATGATGTTACCTTGTAGGTCTCTCCACTTTAACTGTCCATCTTGGTGAAAGATGAAGTGAAATCAGGATAGTAGGGATCATTGTGAGTGTATGAGATTCTTGTTTGCATTGGCATACTCTAGTATTTATCATGATTTTGTCATTACCCTCATCTCTTTAGCATGTGATAGTTTATCTTTAGTTGAAGCCATGTTATGAGTGTGATGCTTACTTATGTATGTGTTATTAAAATTGTTTTAATGATTTAGAGGTTGTCGTTAGAGTTCTTAATATAATGAACTTTGTAAAATCAATTACTCAACACACATTGACACATCCCCAACAAAAGTGCCAATGATGAGGGGTGGAGCATCCAACACTCAATCATACAAGTCATGAGTGTTCATGTGTGACCCAATTGTAATTTGTAGATGGACAATGTTATTATGCTGGTAATTGAATTTAAGTTCATGTCTGCTATCTTCTTACGTTGAGCTAGTGAGGTACAAGTGTATGGCTTAGCTCTCAATGAGGCATATGATAATTGATGTTGTAAGGCTCAAATAATGGCTAGCTGTAAACATGATCGAAAATGAAACTTAATCCTAAGTCTAAGTCACATTGAAGTAAGAATCTATTCTATCCTAAGGTGATAGGTATTCATTCATGATTTAGTGGTCACGTCTTGGACTCATGTAGTTATCACTATGATTACCAAGTGGGATCACTAATGAGCAAATTAAGCAATGCCACTACTGGGTTACTAGATAACTACACTTCACACTTGAAACTAGTCGTACCCATTCCACCTTTACTAATGAAGCATGTAAAGTAAAATACTTGGAAAAGTAAAGTGTTAACTAAGAAAACAAGAAAATTATTCTAAGTAAACATGAAGAAAACTAAGTGATGTTGCAATGATGGAAAATAGCTTCAATCTTTATTGTCGTGCATAAACTATGTCCAAGTACAATTTACTCAAATAAAGACTCAAATTGACTATCTCGCATCACACTGCAAGCATTCACACTATTGCTAAAACTACGAAACAAAACTGCAAGAGTTTAGGTGAGCTATTGAATGAAAAGTTGTTGGATTATGTATCCCAAGTGTCATATTTATAGGGCTACACATATCCCAAGACATCATATCAATGATGACATATCATGAGTCATGACATTGTTGATACAACATCATTGCTACGATGTCATTTTCTAGTAAAATTTGACTTCATCAACATCCAAGAGATCATCCATAGTACCAAGATCGATGCTAAGCATCTACAATGCTATCATTACAAGGCTATCCAATCACCATGCATATAGCCTACCATAATAGTGTATCACAATCAAGCATCATATACCATAATCATAAGTGCAAGTGTAACTAGGGCTCAGGCATATTGAAAATACCAAAGCATACACATACACATAACATGGGAACATGTAGAATATCATTCATGAAATCATCTCTAACATCATAATCCAACATGCTATTAATCTATGCATACATCTAAACATATCTCATAGCTCAACACAAAGAATGGCATAATTTGATTCTGTAAAGACAACACGACTAGGGCTTAATTATTATTTATTAATATCATTCACATGCATAGTCACACCACATAAGCAACTATTGGTGCCAAGGGATTGAAATCCTATAATCCACAATGATCATCACATTGTCCATATGGCAATCAACACATCTGCACTTAGTGTGAGCATGATATCGTTATCACAAGTACTCAATCTCTATTAGTGCTTGTAGATCTTTTATTAGTTTTCCAATTACTTTATACACTACTAATGCTAGTGCCTGCTATCTCTTATGAAACTCTAAGTTCAAAAGGGTAAATCCATTCATGTACAAATGTTCAAAGATGTCATACTAGTCATAGGCTCAACCTATACTTTCTCACTCTCAAGATGAGACCTAAAACAAGGGCCTAAAAGATGTATCCAAATAGAAATCATCTCAACTTCCTAAGGATGCATTATCACTAATTAGTCCACATCCTTGTTTTCACCATCACATAATCAGAACTCACTAATACCATTAATATCATTACATACCAATTTAGCCAATGGTCATAATAAATCAATGCTATATGTGTCATCTCTATCCCCAATCACATCACATGTTCTTATATCAAGCATAATCAATGTATCAATCACATAATATGTTATCATATTAAAAGCATAACCAAGTGTCATAAACCGTACTCATAGCACAACCAAATACCATTAATCATATCAATAACATACATACTAGTATCAATCATACCATAGATTGAGCTAGCTCATCCATCATAGTTACATATAGCAGTACACTAAAACATAATTAAACAACTAGTGTATCCCACAATCAAGCATAGTGTAGTAACACATAGCATACTTCATAAAATCCTCTTCTTGACCAAGCTTATCCAATTCTTTATTATGAAACACAAGAATTTATTTCAATTTTTGTACTAAACTATGACTCAAGCATGGCTCACACTACTCTTAAACTCTACATTTTAGTGTAGGAACACCTCTTCCAATCCCTTTTGTTTTTCCCTACGTGTATGTTTTGCAAGTTTTAAACACTAGAGAAGTGTCTTGGAGGGCTTGAAGATGTCCTAGCTAAAGCCTAGGAGTGATAGGAGATGTTTGGAGATATAAGGAAATGTCTCACTATTTAGACTGACATCTCAGATGAGATGTATCATTAGAACTAGAGACTTATTAAACAATATGTCTCACCTGAGAATGAGACATCTCAAGCAAGACATCTTAGCCCTCAGAGGAGACATCTTACAAAAGCAATCGATGTCTTGCCAGAGAGCTAGGTTGATACAGAGACATCTTCCTAAGGTCAAAGATGACCTGTACGGATGGAGAAACTTTCAAAAACACCCATATCAATTTAGAAAACATCCAAAATGTGATGGAAAATGATGAAAAAAATCAAGGAGAAGGTAAGAAGACTTGGGAAATATTTGAAGAGCCTCAAGTTAAGTTAAGGAAAGGTTTCTAGATTTCTTATCTTCCAATCTATGATAAATTTTGTTGTATTTCACCATTGTTGGTACAGTGAGAGCTCTTGTATGTAAAGAGTTGGACAAGAGAGAGTGGGTGAACACATTGTGTGAGTACAACTGGTGATTGTAGCTTGTCTTTGTGTTTTATTCTCTTATGTCTTACTAATGATTTGAGATCTAAGTCCTAGGTTGTGGGAGAGATTCTCTATTAGTTGTGTTTTGCATTGAGAAAAACCATTGTGTGGTTGTAGAGCCACATGCTTTATAATGTCATTTGAGTGTGACAAGTTTTTGATTGTTGATAGGGTTTTTAAGAACTAGTTGTAATCTTTTAATACATTAATTAAAGATAGCTCGTTTTCTTGTTTTCTAGTGAAAAGATTTCTCTTTGCATAATATTTGAATTTAGTACCTTAAGGTAATTAATTAGTGGAGTGAACCTACCCCACATTTTAAACTAGGTACAATCCCAATTCACCTTGCACTAGCTTAGTGCTAGTTGCCTTGAGTTAGCTACGATACTAACACCACACATACTAAGAATAAAAATAGTATAAAATATGTCAAACAGAAAGCATCCTAACCCAACTGTTAACTTAGTGTAGCTCACACCCAAGTACCCATCATTGTAACCCAAATGTGTAAGGACTATAGCCTACACTTCATCCATGTCAACCATAAGTTCCCAATGCCACCTGGACATGTCACGATTGCAACTTGCATCAAAGTCAAAATTCAAAGAAAAAATCCATGCATCACAAGGATGTAGCAGCAATTGTGATAATCAAAACATTAATTGCAATCTTGATGTCACAAGGCCATGACTTGCACAACATGCGATCTACTTAACAATAAACCTAGGGAGATATAGTGGCATAAATCTCTACACAAATGATTAAGGAACCCAAAAAAATTTATCCAAACACATGCAATCCATCTATAGCATTCCAAGACACAAAAATGAGTCTCTGTTGATCCTAGGAATTTATCCCTACCTTCTATTCCATACAAAACCCATTAACACCATAGGCCTCACAATTCAGAAGTGGCAATCATCCTTGCATACTGAAACTAATTGTCTCAACACTTCCTACTCATCCCTTCATCCATACTTTGAATATGCACATAAAATCAAGACAAGTAAATAGTAAATAGGTAAAGACACCCATCAAATTTGGAGAATCTATTACAACTTAGAAAAATCAAAACTAATGCACCAAAACACTCCTTATGAAGTCCTAGATTCTTTGAAACCTAAATTTGAACTTCCAAATTATAGCTTGCCCAACACTGGCTCCCCAAAGTCCTAGAAATCACAAAAACTAGCTGAGAAGTGTGAAACACCACCAAATTTAGCCCACTGGGTCTAAACTACAAATTTGCTAAGTGTCAGGACTAGGAAAATTTTTTCTAAGTGTTGGGCCTATGCTCCCCACTGCTGGGACTACACTCTAGAGTGTATTTAGTGTAGTCTGCAACACAAGTCCAAATTTGCAAAATTTTTCTAAGTGTCGATAGCAGTTGCAAAATTTTCCAAGTATCTTGATTATGCTCTCACTGTTGGGACTATGCTTGAGAGAGTAGTCAGTGTAGTTAGCACAGAAATGGCCAGTATTGCAAATTTGCCCAAGTGTCAAGCTAAAAGCTATCAGGCTGGGTTGGCATGGAAGAGATAGTTCGGAAAATTTTCTAACTTCTGAGGCTACGGTCCCTACTATGCTCCATAGCGTAGTTAAAGTAGTATGCAAAAAGACATTAATTTTTGCTAGATTTTTCTAAGTGTCAGGGCTATGCTCTCACTGCTAGGACTATGCTCTAGAGTGTAGTCAATGTAGTCAGCGTTGGAGCATAATTTTTGCAAAATTTTTCTAACTCTTAGACTATGCTCTAGAGCATAGTCAACGTAGTCATGCAGAATTGCCTCCAAGAGCCTCCAGAACTTAACAACAGCCTTTATCTCAACTCCAACATTCCTTCAACAAGCAAGATCAACACTTTGCACTTCCTTTGCATCCCCCATTTGCCCCCAAATTGTACCTATTCTTGAGATCACTCAAGAGAGTGAACAACATAGTCTTGGAGTGTAGTCTCCAAAACTGCATTATTTTGCATTGTTTTCAGGTACATGGTGGTCTGTTTGACACTTGCACATGTAATCTTGGTCACGTAGTCATAGTCTAGTAATCTCACAGGGTCTATTAGAGCATACCAGTAGAACACTATTTGCTTCGGTGGGAGTGTAGTTAGGGCTAATGTAGTCCCAACTACCCCTCTGCCTCATGGCACCTAATCCACGATTCATAGCAACCCTAGGCCTATAAATACCCCCAACGTTTCACATTTTAGAGGTTGGAAAATTAAAAGCAAGGTTGGCATTTAAAGCATTTGGCTAGAAAACTTAAATTTGGGGAATTCTAGCATTCGAACACACTTTGCACTTTGGCAGACACCATTGCACATTACCACAACACCATTGCACATTGCTTAGCATACTTCAAATCACTGCAGCTCATAGAACACTACAATAGCCAACCTAATAGGCCCAAACTTCATAGCAGATGTTAGTCTCATAGCCCAGACACCCTGAGACTATCATTACATTACCTACTATACCTATCTATACATCGTGTACCTCCTCACCTTTTCTTTGCAGTTAACAATGCTCCTCCTATTTGGGGTGGTGTCGCTTTCTCTCTCACTCATTCTCTATGCATTTTTTGACATTTTCACTCACATCTTAGCATGTTATTTGCATTTTTTGTTGTTTTTCTACACATATTCATGTGTTTGCACCCTCATTTTGCATCGAAAACCTCAACTACGCTCACCCTAGTTGACACCGTGAACATTGCAAACACTGTGCAAACCCCCCAACATTTGTTTTGGCATAACACCCCATAAGTCCTAGTTTGATTAAGAAGACCATTTTGGGCACCCTGCCTCCATTTCTAGCAGGCCCTCATGTGGACGTGGGATCAAATTGTATGACTATGAACCTCTTGGTGCACCATTCCAACCTCTAACATTTTTGATCACTACAGTTTTCTAGCACTAGAAAGAGGGCCTCCACCATTTCCTTCTATTGTCTCCCTTGGTTGTTTCCCTACATGCTCTCTTCACCACTATTGCTAGCTCTAGGCTAGCACAGACTTCATACCCCTCTAGACCTACCTCGGTAGTAGCTAAATCTTAGGCCAACATAGGAGTTGTTTGCAAATCGTTCGTGTAGACTAGACCCCATTATTGGTTCCCCTAGAACTTGGCTTGATAACACTAGAGTGTATACCTTACACTTAGCCAAATTCTTGGTGCTTAGGAGAGTGTAGCTAGCTCTCAGCATATAAAAAGTAGTTAGCTCTACAGTAGTGAGCGTAGTACTAGAGTTGGCCATTTTTTTGCTAGTTTACACTTAGTCACTTCCTCTATGTTTTTTACACTTCGCTATATTTTTAGTAGTTTTATACTTAGTTATTTTTTCTCCATTTTTTCAGTTAGTCATTTTTTTCTAATTAGTAGAGTTAACCTTTTTTTTTCTACCTTTCGCAAACAACAACTTTTTCCTCTCCCCCTTAAATCATGAATCTTGAGAAGCCTTCGACCTCCACTTCGAGCATGATTGTTGTCTAGCCCATTCAACAAGAAATCCTAATTAACCATCCTCTTAGTCCCATCATAGAACAAAGGCAATCCTTTAGGTTGTGCAACTTACCGCCCAAGTACATGGTACTCAACGACGAGCAATATAACTTCGTTTGTTGCGAAGCTCCAAGCAGGTTTGTACAAAGAAGGCCAAGAAATGGAGGACAAACATATTTCTGAGCTTATAAACTAAAACAAGAAGGAATACTTCCCCTCCATTGTGGACTTCATTTCACTCACAGAGCCCTACCAGTGGATACTGGATAACCTCATCCAAAACATTAACCGTAAGGCAAGAACAAACTATGAGGAGCCCTTGTAGGAGGAGCAAGATGAGTTTGAATCTTAATCTAACCATGATGACTCATTCCACACCTCATTCTAGTGGACAACCTTCACTTTCATTCCTCTACTATCTCAGCCATCTATCTTTCTAAAGACAGTCATAAGCTAGGTGTCACTGCCTAGGTCCACGCCTGTGGTAGTAGCCCACCAAACATAGCAGATGCGCCAAGATGTTACACATCCTTTTAGTCTACCCTTTGTCATACCTTCACAACCTATTCCATCATCCGTATTAGCAACTATTATGCCTATGCAACCTTACATGCACACCATGCACATTCCCATATTGCATATGACTCAGGCATCCTACTCAGCACCCTTCACAATGGCCCAATCCATAAGTAGGTGGTGGGGCCCAACCAATGTGTTTGTGGTGTAGCCCACGCAACAAGCATCATGCATGGTCACACAACCTAGAGCCAGGTCATGGGCCATCCACACAACGTAGTAGACAACACAATTGATGAAACCTATTACAACCTCACTAAGTCTAGATCAAGCATTCCAACTTATTTAGACTCTCACTAAAGAAGTCAAGCAGCTCAAGGCTGCCTCCTTTGAAACTATCCCTATGATGGACTTCTACCAAGATGACCCAATCAATTCTATAGTTCCACCACTGGCACTGCCCACCAGGGTCCCATTACCCCAATTCACCAAATACAATAATGAAGGGGACCCCAATGCCTACCTGGTGACCATCCAGTCCAAATGCCTTCTACTGTAGGCATGGTCTCATGTAGTCATTTGTGTGTTCACCATGTCCTTGATCGGCAAGACACTAAATTAGTACCGTGTGCTTCCCAGGGCCTCCATTTCTTCTTTGCAGAAGTTGCCCACCTAATTCATCATGTGCTTCAATTATAACTTGAAGCCTGAGGTGACTTTGGATCAGTTAATGCAAGTTAAGCAGGGCTACTTAGAGCCCACACAAAAATTCACTCAATGCTAGAGTGCATCACTCAATGAAATCCATGAGCCCATCATAGAAACACACTTGTTGGCTATTTTCAAAGGTGCAATAAATGACTTCATTAAGTCAAATCTGTATTACCTTGCCCTATAATCCTTGAGCCAAGTGTTTGCTTAAACCAAGAGCATTTAGGATGCAACAGAGGCTAGCAAGGACCTAGCCTATGTGGCCTATAAAAAATTGCACACAAAGAAGGAGAAAGATAAGGATAAGGATAAGTAGGCAACCACAACTATGACAATGGTGGCCAACAAGGCTAAGCCAAACAATGCCAAACCAATGGCCAAGTCACCTAAGGCCCCGGCCAACAACAATAAGGCTTCTAGCTCTAGCACCACAGCAAGCAACTAGCCCACATCGTTAATGGCCATGGGGCAAGCTACCCCAAGGCTAAACTCTGAGTGCAAGGATCGCTCAAAGTACACATTATTGCCCATCAAGCTGTCTGAGCTCTTGGATCAACTACTTCACGCTAGACAAGCAAATGTTCAAGGATGCTTACAAGAGGCATGATTGATACTACGAGCTCCTCAAGAATCCTTTAGCCACATTGCCAAATGAGCCTCTAGTCCCTAAGCATTTTAGATTGAACTAGTTTTTCTAGTATCACCAATTTCCTTGTTATGATATGGATTTTTGCATGGCCTTACAGGATGATGTAAAATGCATGATTGATAGGGGCAAGCTAGTCCTTGATGCAACCAACCTAGTCTACCCCCAAAACCAATCAATGAGGATCTACAAGGATCCTCTCAATGCAAACAGTGCTAGATACACCATCAATTCTATCAGTATTAATGACTTAAAACTGGCATAGAAGACATTCGTGGTTCATGTGCCCTATGGTGATGTTGGGGCCTCCTCGTCCTTGACTATTTCGAGGTCCCCTTTCGTTATCAAAGCACCACCTTAGGCACCCATAACATCCTTTATGGTTAGGATCCCATAACATGTTGCAGTAGCAACCACCTAATCACCCTTTATCATAAGGATGTTACAATGTGTGGACTCCCCACTTGCCAAGAGCCTAGTGGTGTGAAATGCATCGGACCTTACTCACTCAAGACCTCATCCTACAAGCAAAACAAAAAGGCAATCAAGATGGCAACCTGGGAGGCCCAATGAGCATCTTATTGATCATATGATTAGGCAGCACCCAGAGCAGAGGGCACTAGGCCCATCGAAGCTAGTCCCCTTGTCCTCTGTACCCATGACCCAATCAATCAATGGGGCCACAACAAGTAACCAACAATGGAGCACTAAGGCTCCAAATAAGCAAGACAAGCAAAGCGTAAATCTCCTCCATGAGAGATCCATATCTTAGGCTGCATGGAGGAGATGAAGGTCAACAACAAGGTAGCAGATAGTAGAAAATATTTTCCAAACACATTGGCCCAAGTCAAGTAGGCTTTAAAATAGAAAAACACAACATTAATCCTATATGACCTAATAATGACCTCCTCTACCCATCATGAAGCACTAGTTCACATGTTGATCTTCATTCCTATTATGAAGGAAATCCCAATGGATGAACAACCCATCCATGTTGTGATGCTACCCCATACACCATAGGAGTTGAGCTCAATGCCCTTGACATTTTGTAATGAGGCAACCAAGGTAGACCCTGAGAAGGGTCAAGTCATCACTGCACCAATGTTTATCACAATTTGCATGGGAAAATGTAGAATCCGTAGGGTGCATGTTGATGATAGGGCAGCAACCAATGTCATCCCATACACAAACGTCGACAAGTTGGATCTTGCTGATCAAATCAAATCTATAAAGACAACATGCCTGAAATCTTTTAACTGTTTGCGTGTTTTCATAAGGGGGATAGTTACAATAGCCTTCATGGTAGGTAATTTTTTCCCCATCACAGTAGAATTCATTGTCATCGAGGAGATGCTAGGTTTCAACCTAATCCTAGGTAAGCCCTGCCTCACCTAGCTATGGGTTGTCTCCTCCCCAATCCACCAAGAAATCCACCTTCTGTACAAAGGTGGAGAGGTTATCATCTATGGTGATAATGTAGCCCCTCTAACTGTTAGCAACATTGATACTAAACAAGGGTTAGAGGTGGAGTTCCTTGATGATACACCTCCCATGGAGGATGAATGTGAAATGTGTCACGCAGACCAACTTGAGGAACCAAAGGGAGCCATTGACCTCCTAGAGGATGCTTTGTGGGCAAAATCACCCTTCAACATAGCTGACAAAGGTCAAGGTGAGTATCGTATTGTACCATCTAGGCCCTATGTACCTCCTAACCCACATCGAGTTAGGAAGCAACTACACAACTAAGGCATCCCCTTAGTCCAATATGTGCTAGGTGCCTACTTGCCCCCACTTTAGCATACTTCGCTTGTTTACAGTTTGCTTACATTTTACATTTAGCTTGGTTGTTTGCATTTTTGCATTATTTGCCTCATTACACATTTATTTCTTTTGTTTGTGTAGTTTCGCTTAGTTTACATTTTTGCCTACTTAAGTTTAAAATACATAAAAATTATAAAATTTAAAATTACAAAAACAATGGCCTGCCATGGCCTTAACCTAGTATCGCATGACCCGAAAAGGCCTTAAACTATCGCACAGCCCGCTATGACCTAAAACTAGCAATCCCCCTTACATCACAAGACCCAGGATGGCCTAAAACTACCAGCACTTTTCTCTTCATCGCATGCCCTGAAATGACCTTAAACTATCACTGGGGCCTGAAATGGCCTAAAACTATCAACATGCTATCTACATGCATGGCCTAAAATGACCTTAAACTAGCAATCTCTATAACCTAGTTGCATCAACTCATCACATTAGCAACATCAAACACATAATAAACAAATGCAAAAGTCTACTCATCATATACTCCATATAGCAAAATTTCCATAACATCTCATAGAAATAATAGTACATAGCATGATCATTTGCACCATACAAAAAAAATACACAAAAATGCAAAAATTCCCAATAACAATGTTACATTATGAGATGCTGAACCAGTGGTGCTAGATGGGTGTGGAGGTCTCTTTTCATCCACTGCACCACTGGGACTTGCAGCATTGCTTGGTGTCTATCAACAATATGACAAAACAGAAAACCTGTAAACAAATGTACAATATACAAACTAACACAAAAAACTAACCTAAGAGGATCCCGCATCGATCATGTCTAGAGGCAATTTATCAAGGCCTTGCTCCAAGCGTTTGAGGATTTTACCGTTAGATAGTCGTGTCCAATCCTCCTAGCCAAAGTCAACTCTCACAAGGATCTTACATTTGTCTACGGTGGTCCATGTGGACGGCTTCATGAAAAATGTGGTAGACAAAGCCTCCCCTAAGGGAGTGATAATCTCCCTTTCTGAGGAACCACTAACCACTATATGACAAGAGAATATCTCGAAGGTCCGTCTCCCACCAATCGCCTCAACAAACATCTTAAGGCAGCGGCATTCGATGGACTCTTCCTTGAGCTACTAAAGATATGCATCTTGCTCATGCTTATAGTGGTGTTTGTGGCTCTCTTACGTATGCCCTCACTTGCACACCTTAGCACTAAAATTCTTCCAGTCCTAATTCTTTTGGGTAAGCAAATCCATCTGTAATCGTTGCTCAATGATCTCTCAAGTGGCCTTGTTCTTACCTCATATGGTCAACCAGTACCTAGCGTAATCAATCTCTGCACTTTGTCAGGTACTATCTCCCCATGATCAACCTACCAAGAAGTCACATTGAGATTGAAGGTCCTCAATCTTCATGTCTTGGCTCGTCACTCTCTCCTAAAGTTCATATACATGTTTCCACAGGTGCTCGTTCGAGTGCTTGCAGATCCATAATACTTTTGTGCAGGAAAGCATGTACTTACTAATTGCCTCGTACACACGACAAGGCACTTACTCTACTTTAGGAGAGTACTTGAGGATGACATCTACTTTAGCCACTTGATTCAGATCCTAGTGAAGGTTAGAACTTGTTGGCATGCAACAAGAAAATCAACATTAACCACAAACTAAGCATTAAAATAGGTAAAGAAACCTAAGCAAAACAACAACATGCATACTGGGCTAGAGATTTGCCTACTATAGGTAGTCCACCATGTCCTCTATGATGCCTTTCATAAAGGTAAACTTGTCCAACATTTCTACCTATAGCTTCATGTGGTAGGTAGACATGGACGATGCACTGCTAGTAGGTACATCTGAGGCTGCAACACAACAACTCACTTAGCATGCAACTAAACAGCCAAAGATGTAAGAGAAAGAAAGCGACAATAGATGGAAATCTAAGGCACTACCTAGCAAGTCCTCAGGTGTCAGAGTAGGGGGGATCTCCTAGTTGCACACCGTCAAAGAAGTTGGCAAAGTTGTCCTGTTGGGGTGGAATAGCCCATCCACCTCAAACTGCTGGAGGGTCTCTATAGCCTCATGCAGCTCCTCCTTGTGCACTTCCCCCTCCTCATCTTGAGGAAGGATCATCTCTGCTACTTCTACCACTACTGCTTTAGCAACCCTCTTTCCTGATTTACAAACATAACATGTTAGCATTAGTGTATAACATAGCACAAAAACTTAAAAAAAGTATAAAAAAATTGCATCTATATGTATACTAACCTACAATATCTGTGTGCAATCTTGGGATCTTGAGGTGGATCTTCTTGATACCTGCTTAGTCAACCGCAAGAGCAGCCTCCTCTGCCAAGTGTGGTCTCTTGATCTTCACCTTAAAGAACCCCACCATTTTTGCAATATAGCAGTCAGCCTTGTTTACATCCCTAATAACAACTAGTGGACACTCACCCGTATTGTCATGGAAATAATGTGACCATCTCAAGTGAACTTTGGTTGTCACTAAGTATGACTTATTGATCACTTCAGGGGGTTCTGTGAGCAAGTGGTTGTGAACATGTGCTTTACCTAAGGATTATACAGCTGCTCACAGTCTTGCACTACCCATCATCCACTATCTCAAACCACCAAGAGCTCCACAAACCTTCATAAATACCCTACTAAGAACATGAAGTATATGTGAGACCTTGCCTAGAGGTTGTAGCGTAGTTTGGTGATCTTTTTATGTAGTCTAGTGGTGATGTAGGAGGTCTAGTTGAACCTTGTGTCCTCTTGCAGCACATCCTTCATCACCCATGCCTACTTCATCCTAGGGATTTTTCCTTGGGAAAGCAACTTCGAGAAGGCATAAGCACGAAAGAGAGGGTAGAGCTCACGAACCTCAGACACATGCACATCTTTAATCAGGATGCCTTTGTGAGATCAGGTGGCTCCTAACTAGTCTTCGATCTCTCGTCTACAGTCAACCTCTCTATTGACCTTATCAATGACCAATAGGTCATTAGCGGGAAGGCCAAAGAGGTAAGCAAAGAAGGCCTCATTGTGGTCTAGGACTACCCTCACATCACACACGTCAGTGACCAAGTGGTAGACGTCGTTGCTAAAGGAGTCTATGATGATGACCATTTTGGCCACCAAAATGCTTGGGCTAAGGGCCAAGAAAAGGCCCATCAACCCAATACATGTGAGCCAACTGGTCAATGCCTTTAAGGCCTAATGGCACAACTAATGCTACACCCCCTTCAAATCACCATATTTTATGATGAGGGTGGCCTCGGTGTGTCCTGTGGTAACCACCATCACCTCTCCTAAAGCAACCACAACTGCAACAAAGGTAAAAACAATGTTGGCATTATGCAAAGGCAAATCAACAAGTGCATGTGAGCAAGAATAAGAGCCAAAAAATATATGCTTACGTGAAACAAATGGTGTGTGGGATGGAGGTGGTGGTGCAAGCATCTCCTCCAAGTTGAGCTCACCACCAGCCCACTCCTCATCAAGCCAATCATGGATCTTGCACCACTCAAATGCCTTTAATTACCAGATACGGTAATCCCTTAGATTATCTCCCAACTGCTCTAGGATAGCCTCCTGAATGTTTGAACTAAAGGAGAACACCTCTAGGATGGTACAAGTCAAGGAAAGAGCCTCATCCACATCATGGAGACCTTGATCATCAACTCTAGATCTGGCAACAAACGTTAGCGGTTAGCAAACTTGACATGAGTCAATAGCAAAAGAACATAACACAAAAATCATGAAAGCACTTATCCTCTAGTGCAATACACCATTCTGGGTAGATTCTAGAACAAATTATGCATGCGCAAAGCAATGAAGAGGGTGTTGCTCTTGTTGTAGCAAGAGAACTCTAGTATTTGCCAAAACCTGGATAAGAGACAAGTGTCCCTAGGGCCTTAACCTAAACCACCTACTCGATCGTCACCAATAGTGGGCTCATCAGACATAAATCTCAATATGTCCTAATTGGCCCCAGGCAACAATGTCTTGATGATGACACTCATAGCCTCCGTGGCTAAGTGTGATCACATCATCACACTAAAGTTTTGTAGTAGGAACACCATGAAATCACTTGTTCCTAGTTAGAACCACACTACCTAATAACCCACCTACATATTTGGTGCAAACGTGTTGGGAATAGGCTCGCTCATGTAGCAAAGAATGCCAATGAGCTCCACAACAATTAGGATGGGATTCAGCAACACCCTGCAACCACAAAAGCAATAAATGAAGCGTTAGTATACACTGGCTACAAAAATACATTAAGTCAAACTTAGCAAAATTAACATGAAATAACATAGGCTAGCAAAAATATATTAGGGCCCATTGGGGCCCCACGAGTATAGGACGTTAACATATACATTTAACGTGCCTAGTACTCACTAGGGTACAGCACATTTTGCATAGCATTAGCATTTTATTTACATGTTTGTACATTTAGCATTATAGGTTATATGTTTTGGAAATTTAGCATTAGCATTTTACATTTCACAAGCTTAGCATTTTGCATAGAATTTTCAAAAAATTTTCTAACTCCGGGTAGCATAGTCTAGAAGCCTATAACTTTTTAACTCTGGGTTACCTCTTCAAGGAGTGTAGTCCAAAAAACATGTAATTTTTCTAACTCTAGCTCACCCTTGGCTACGCTCTAGACAATTGTAGATTATAGTCCCAAATGTCCAAAAATTCTAACTTCCAGCTATGCTCCTCATGAAGTGTAGCCCCAAATTTTCAAAAAAAAAAACTAACTGTTGAGCAAGGGTAATTCCAACAAATACATGGCATCAACTACGCTTCCAAGATGGGAGCATAGTCCTAGCTATGACCAGTGAACTGATGTTTGGTTGTTGCCTCAACGCTCTCCTCTCCACTACCCAATGCCCCACCATGGCACCATACACTACCCTACTAGCTACTTTCATCGTGCCTTGCACATTGAGCACTAGCCACAGTTGTGATCCTCGCAGCCATACCAATGATGCTACCGCATGCCACATTGGTTGCCCTACCTAGTTGAAAAAATCAAATGTAGAAAATGTGCCATTGGCACCACCCCCTCTCAAAACCCCTATGGCTATGTGTCCTTGCCACAGGATGCAATGCCCCATAACCCCTATGGCCCCAAACACACCGCACCTACATTTTCTTTCATTCAAAAAAAATCAAATCAATCAGGGGGCAAACCCCTACCATAACCCAATGGCTACTACTAACACTAGCATCTCCTACCCACACAAACAAGATTTAAAGCAAAAAGTAAAAAAAAAATTGCTGAACTTCACACACGTGGTTGGCTATCCCTAGCCAATGTCATCAAGCCATGATCCCTACTTTGTTCCTACCCATGCACTAAACCAAAAAATTTTAAAAATAAAACAAAAACAAATCATAGAGCCCCTTGCACATCCTTCCTCGCAAGTGGTCACCCTAGGGTAGCCATCAAACCCTTATCCCTACCTCGTGCAAAGGAAATTTTTCAAAAGATATACAATAAAAAGATTTTCTAGAAACCTTGTGCCCTCAAACCTACAAGTAGCGTCTATTGGCAGCCACCACCAAGACCCAAAACCCTTGTCCATGCACAACAACAAAACCTTCATTCAACAAAAACCCTCTCCCTTGTTTCTCAATGCACCTACTCCTCACAACCATGGTAGTCGAAATGGCCACAGTGGACCCTACCATGGTAGGGTGTTGCCAACGTCCATAGCCCCAAACCCTAATGCAAGAAACAACAAGGCAAAAAAATGGCAAGAAAGGGAAGATATTAGTCACTTGGTGGATGGTGGATCTCTCCATTCTTCCATGAGTGCCCATGGTAGGCATCCCAATGCTCGCTCTCCCTCATCAACATTGGTCAGTTTGGGGTGCTGGTGTCCACTTTGGCACGACATTTTGGCAACTATGTTATGCTCTAGAAAGTTTGTATTTTCAACTTTGACAATGATAGACTTACCCAGGGTGAAACACACTTTTATACTCCCTAGGACCACTTAACGTTTTACCAACCCTAGGACTATGCTCAATAGTGCAAAGTGTAGTTAGGTGGAAGTGTAGCCACCAGACTTGCCCCCCAAGGCTTAGAAAAATTTTAAATTTTTCTCCCTCCCTAGTGAATACCCAAGCCAACTTCACTTTTCCAGTGCACCAATCCTTACTCATCTAGCACATGTCACAATCTACTAAGACCTTAAACTAGCACTTTACGGTCCGCTAAGATCTTAAATTGGCACTCCATGGCCTGTTGAGGCCTAAAACCAAGCCACCCATTACTTGCTTTTAACATCACATCTACATACTTGGGAAAAATTTTATTGCATTGTTTTCTTTCATTTTGTGCATATTGCTCTCATTAAGAGAAGTGTGACTTGACATTTTTTTTGTTATTTTTGCAGGATTCTAGTAGGATTTTCAACATGATTACATATGAGCATCTTCACTCACATGTGGTCCTCACCAGGCCCCATGGTGATCTCACACGATGCATTGATCCACAATGCCTAAACCTTGAGCCCATAGCCTACCACGAATACATAACATCTATAGAGGCACTGCTAGACTGACCAAACCATCTAGTTAGGGCTCTAAATCAAGAGGCAGGTGACATCACTAAGGATCTCCTCGTTGAGATCCCTATAGTAACACCTAGTGGCAAGGTAAAGGCATTGAAAATCAATTCCTTGCTAGAGCCTCAACACACCCAAAACATTGCAAAAGTACTCAACGAAAACATTAAGACATTCGCATGATCTTATGAAGACATGCCAAGCCTAGATCCTTGTGTAGCTCAACACAATATAATCCTCAATCCCAGCATAAAACCAATTAAGTAGAAAGCTCACAAAGTTAGGCCTAAGGTGGCATTGGCAATCTGTGATGAAATCACTAAGCTCTACAAAGCTAGTTTCATCTGGGTTGTTGACTACACAGATTGGGTTTCCAACATTGTGGTTATACCCAAGAAAAATGGGAGTATACACATCTGCATAGACTTCCGGGAACTGAACAAGGCAACCATTAAAGACAACTTCTCGTTGCCTAGTATTGACCAATTGGTCGATACCATGGCCAGTCATGCCTTATTTTCCTTTATGAACGGGTTCTCATATTACAACCAAATTTAGATCAACCTAGAGCACCAACTCAGTACTACCTTCATTACTCCTTGGGGTACATTTTGTTACACAATGATTTCTTTTAGACTTAAGAATGCAAGAGTGACTTATCAATGAGCCATGATGTACATTTTTAATGATTACTTGTTAGGTCTACTCAATAATTACATTAACGATATAGTAATTAAGTCCAAAGCAGTGTAAAACCACGTAGATGACTTGGACCTTGTATTCAAACATTGTCTGAAGCATGAACTTGGGTTAAATCCTAAGAAATGTGTCTTCAACGTCAAGATGGGTCGCATGCTAAGTTTCGTAGTGTCTAAAGTAGGCATATGTGTAAACCCTGATAAGGTTAAGGCCATTGTCAACTTTGCATGATCAGCTAACCTTAAGGAGCTACGAGGGTTATAAGGCAGATTACAATTCATACGTAGGTTTATTGCATAGTTGACCAACAAGTTGTAACTAATGTGACACTTGCTCAAAAAAGGGATTCACTTTGAGTGGATGGCTTAATGCGAAGAGGCATTTGACAACCTTAAACAAGAGTTGGCTCAACTTCCAACAATCTACCCTCGATAAGGAGATAAACCTTTCTACATCTACCTTACTACCTATGACATGTCCAACACTTCTTTGCTTTGTCAAAAGCAAGACGATGGCACAAAGGTCTCGGTATACTACCTAAGCCATGCATTGGTAGCCTATGAAGCAAAGTATAATGATGTGGAAAATAATTACCTTGCCTTAGTCTTTACACTTAAGAAGTGGAGGCATTATCTTTTTCACAGCCAAGTCAACATCATCTACAAAAGCAATTTACTCCGAGCCATTACCACAAATATCTACGAAGCAGTCACATTGCATGTTGGAAAGCAATAATGACAAATTTTGACTTGCACTACATTGTGTAAGCATTAACCAAAGGTCAAGCAATAGTTACACAACTTACAACTTCCCCAATTGATGATCAAGCAATGATAGATCCAAAATTTCCAAATGAGCATGGCACTAGCATAAGTTAAGTGCCTGACAACTTTGAGGCACTCTTACACTTCGATGATGCTTCAACCTCTTAAGGGGGTAACACCATTGTAGTCATCACATTCCCCTTTGGGAAGAGTCGACCCTTCACATATCATTTTGCATTTCCATATACTAGCAATGTGGTGGAGTACGAGGGTCTCCTCCAAGGTATCCTAGTAGCTCACGACCTAAGAATACAAAACTTAGTGATCTGAGGTGACTCACAATTGGTGGTCAACTAGGTAACTCAGCTTTACGCTTGTAAGGCCTAACATTTGCAACCTTATTGTGACCTAGTGAAGCACTTGCTCAAATAATTTTCAACTACTGATGTTCAACATATCCCTCATAATGAAAACACCATTATAGATGCATTAGCAACATTAGCCTTAAGCATTGCACCTAAAATGTTTCATGCATTTCCCACCTCAATGGAGGATTGCACTATTCCTATCATGTAAACTATTAACATTGCATCCATAGCCATAGTTAGCATAACCCACCCAGTGGAATGGTTTGATGACATTAAAACATACCTTCTATAGGGTGAACCTCTGTAGCATCTAACCACTGCTTAGAAGGATGCAATGTAAAAATGATTGCAGTAGTATGTCATCATGGATGATAGCACTTTATGTTGTAGATCCTACAATGACATACTATTAACATGCATTAGCAACAATGAAGTGCAAACAATTATCAACCAAGTTCATGAGGGACTATGCAAAGGCCACATAGCACCTAGGGAAATGGTGATAAAGATCATATGCTTAGGCTATTATTGGCCTTATATGCAACACAATTGCATTTCCAAGGCTAAGACGTGCAACACATGTCAATGGCATGGTAACTTAATGCACGTACCACCTACTAAACTACATACAACACAAATCACGTGGCCATTCCAACATTGGGAGTTGGACATCATAAGACCTATCATGCCTAAGTCCTCTGCAAGGCATAGCATCATTATAACTACAACTGAATATTTTACAAAGTGGGTTGAAGCTATTCCCCTTAAGAAGACAACATCACAATAGGTCTAAAAATTCATACTTAACAACATAGTGACCCGTTTTGGTTTACCCATGACCATAGTCACAGACAATGGGCCACTATTTAGCAGTGCTAAGACCAAAGCCTTCTACAAACGCTTTGGAATTAAACATTCCTTTTCATCATCCTACTACCCATAGGTGAATGGCCAAGCAAAGGCCACAAACAAGGTCATCGTCAATCTTCTAAAGAAGATGCTTACCAATAGCAAACGGTGATGGCACAAGCAACTAATCTACGCACTCTAAGCCTACCGCACAACACATAAAACCGCAATAGGTAAGATGTCATACATTTTGGTTTATGGGTCTGAAGCAATTTTGCCTCTTGAATTACAAGTCCCATTGCTTCATGTAATCCTCTCAAGCTTCCTCGATGAGGCTCAAAATGATGAGTTGAGAACCATGGACCTTGACTCGATAGAGGAGGAGCACATGCTAACACTTGATTGTATTGAGTGGTACCAACAAATACAATGGTAGAAACACCATCAAAATCAGCATCAATGCCTAATCAAGAAAGGGGACCTATTCCTCAAGGCCATTCGCAAACCCATGAACAAATTCTTACCCAACTAGGAAGGGCCTTTCTTGGTCATCAAGGCCTACAATAATGGAACATTCAAGCTTACTAACCATGACGATAATGAATTTGCCAATCTGGTGAACCACTTGTATCTAAAGTTGTACTACACCTAGCACGTAGCACCTCATCAATGACAAAGCAAGGTAAGCACAAATAGTCTGCTATGACTATAAACTAGCAAATTAAAAGTCTACTATGATTATAAATTGGCATAGATAATTCGCTATGCCTATAAACTGGCACAGACAGTCTGCTATGACTATAAACTGGCATAGATCATCCTTAGGTCATGACATTAAATTGGCACAACATCCACCATTAGCTACGATATTAAACTAGCACTTAATAGTCTGCTAGGACTATAAACTAGCGCACCATGATCTACCAGGACCTTAAACTAGGTTTGTAGTTCAACACATATAATTCTGCGAATAAGCAAGTGAGAATACTTCCAACTCCTCATCTACCCACATCTCATGGACAAAACAGGACACTTCAGTTCTAGAATTAAGTTCCTGTCATTAGGAGAGACCTTTAGAACTTTTGCAACGTTATCATCCCCTTGCATTTTGTTAATCTTTTGTTACAACCCCCTGACATTTTGCTTATCTTCCAGAACTATCCTTGGGCATTTTGTTAACCTTTTCAAGCTCTTGCCACAATCACTAGCGCTACTAGCTCCAGGCTACACTTGCAGCATAATTGACCTTGGGCATTTTGTTGGCACTTTAAGATCTCATTATTAGCACAACCCTTCGGAGCAGTTACAACGTCATCACCCCAAGACCTTTACTAGCTCTTCAAGCACTTGCAACTGGTTTAGCTATTGTAGCACTTGCAACACCCTCACATCTAGCAGTTTACTCTCATCTCATGTTGTGTGATTGCTTTCTTGTTTTCTCTAAGTTATGTTTGCAAGATGAAGCTCCAGAGGCGATCATGCAGAGATGCATCTCATCATAGCGGCAAGTCATCACATTACTCTGATGTGCGTGATTAGACTAGCCAAACTACTCAAGGGTGCACAAACCTATCTCCTTGCTATCACCTACTTACATTTACCCCTTTTACCTTACATTTGCCTGCCTTCCCCTGCATCATTGAGCTTCCATTCCCTCCAATGCACATGGCACCTTCTCTAAGTCAATCACAAAACCCATAGCAGACGTAACACAACTTGTCCAGTGGGAAGCCTCTGTGGGTTGGTTAAAGCCCAAGCAAGTGTAATGTAACTCATCTCAGGGAGGAAACACCTATCTTACAGATGCGATGCGGTTACACCAAAGAAACGCCTATTAGGTGGCACACAGTCCACCTAATGAAAAGCATCCTATAGCTAACATTTCACAATGTGTAGAACCCAAATCAAGTTTTCCTTACAATCAAAAAAGAAAAAAACATAAAAAAAAGGCAAAGAAGAACAAGGCAAATCATGTCCCCAAGTAAAAACTAGCAGAGCTACAATTTTGCAATGGATCCAACCCTGAATCTGCATTAACCTTCTCATAAGCACTCTGACTAATGGTCACAATTTCAGGGGCAAGCCATGTTGGTGCCATGGACACTGATTCTCTCATAAGCATTTTGATGAGAGGTCATTATTTTTGTGACAAGCCATCTCGGTGCCACACTTTGAAATATCACACTGTTTGCATTTCATTCCCTTGTTATTTCCAACACATCCCCTGCACCCTTTACCTCTAGCATACCATTACCCTTAGCACTTTTGAGCATGGTGACGCAACCTCTAGATGGGTACTAACAAGCAATGTTGGTGTCGAGCTTGTTGTGATGTTTTGCCATTTTTTATCGATGTCTCTTGGGCCACTCCTTCAGACATTACCAAAGAGGAACCAATGAAACATCACAAAATTTAGGTCATTAGATCTCAATTGCAAATTTTTCTAAGTGTTAGGACTAGGCAAATTTTTTCTAAGTGTTGGGCCTATGCTCCCTACTGCTGGGACTACACTCTAGAGCATAGTCAGCATAGTCTGTAACATAAGTCTAGATTTGCAAAAATTTTCTAAGTGTCAACAACAGCTACAAAATTTTCTAAGTGTCCTAACTACGCTCTCATTGCTAGGACTACACTCTAGAGCATAGTTAGTGTAGTTAGCAAGGAAATGGCTAGTTTTGCAAATTTTCCTAAGTGTCAAACTAAAAGCTGTTAAGCTGGGTTGACATGGAAGAGACAGTTTAGCAGATTTTCTAACTTTTGAGGCTATGCTCTAGAGCGTAGTTAGCATAGTCTGTAGAAAGACATCAAGTTTTGCCAGATTTTTCTAAGTGTCAAGGATATGCTCTCACTACCAAGACTATGCTCTAGAGAGTAGTCAACGTAGTCAACACTGGAGCATAGTTTTTGCAAAATTCGTTTAATTGTTGGACTACACTTTAGAGCGTAATTAGCATAGTCATGCAAAACTTCCTCCAAGAGCCTCTAGAACTTAGCATTAGCCTTTATCTTAGCTCCAACATTCCTTCGGCAAGCAAGATCAGCACTTTGCACTTCTTTTACATCCCCCATTTGCCCCCAAATTATACCTACGCTTGACACCACTCAAAAAACTGGACAACATAGTCCCAGAGCATAGTCTCCAGAACTACACTATTTTGCATTGTTTTTAGGTACATGGTGGTCTATTTAGCACTTGCACATGTAGTCTTGGTAGCATAGTCATAGTCTAGTAGTCTCACAAGGTCCATTGGAGCAAACTAGCAAAACACCATTTGCTTTAGCGGGAGTGTAGTTGGAGCTAGTGTAGTCCCAACTACTCCTATGCCACATGGTGCTTGATCTGCAATTCATGGCAACCCTAGGCCTATAAATACCCCAATGTTCCACCTTCTAGAGGTTGGCAAATCAAAAGCAAGGTTGCATTTGAAGCATTTGGCTAGCAAACTTGCATTTGTGGCATTCTAGCATTCAAGCACGCTTTTCACTTTGGTAGACATCATTGCACACCACCACAGCAACGTTGCACATCGCTTAGCACACCACAGACCACCACAGCCTGGAGGACACCATAGCAACCAACCCAATAGGCCTAGACCTCACAGCAGACGTCAATCTTTGCAACCCGAACACCCTGAGACTATGACTATACTACCTACTGTGCCTATCTATACACTGCATACCTCCTCACCTTTTCTTTATAATTAACTACGCTCCCCTCATTTGGGGTGGTTCTTCTTTCTCTCTCATTCATTCTCTGTGTATTTTTTGGCATTTTCACTCACATTCTATCATTTTATTTGCATTTTTCAGTATTTTTCTGCATATATTCATACATTTGCACCCTTGTTTTGCATCTAAAACCTCAACTACACTCACCCTAGTTGACACCATGGACATTGCAAACATCATGCAAACCCCCCCAACATTTGTTTTGGCATAACATCCCATAAGTCCCAATTTGATTGACAAGATTGCTTTGGATACCCCACCTTCATTTCTAGTAGGCCCTCACGTGGACGTAGTGTCAAACTATACAACCGTGAACCTCTCGATGTACCATTCTAGCCTCTAACATTTTTGATCGCTACAAAGTGGAGGAAAACAAAAAATTGAAAGAAATCAAAGAAAATTGTGAGGCACAGGAACATGATCATGAAAGTGAAAAATGAAAAAAATTTTATGCTTTAATTATATATAAACAAAATAAAATTACATTTATTTACGATTTCATTTTATAAAGTCTCCTACTTAATTCCCTTGTCCTAACTAATGTCGAGGAATCTAGACTCTATAAACAACACACGGGACATCCAGTCAAAATATTGGTTGACCCTATAAACATCATATCTCATCTATAGCACAATTATAAAGCTATACATGCACCATAACATATGCTAACTAGCCATACAACTCCAACATGTATCACATTATTATTGCATCATAACATGATTAACTAAAGAGTGTTGACCTATAATTACATAACATGATATGCTAAACAACACTAATGTCAAAGCTATAATGCATAGCATGGACATCCACAACCCTCACATCCTTCCAGCCACAAACACCATACTATACATCCAGCAAGATGAATATGCATAGTCATAATAAATCATGATCATAAGCATAATATTATTAAGTCTCAAAAAATATATCATGACATAATATCACTAGCTATACACCCTCATAACCCCCAACCAAGTATAATCACTTATACACAAATATAATACTATTGCGGTCCTCTAGTGAGAGATTACAATAAAGCTCATGATTTTCTTTTTATTATTCACTGCAAAAAGCTTTTTGATTTATCTATAAGGGGGGACTATATGAAAGGAATTGCAAATTCTTTATAAATATGAAATAAAGAAAATATGGTGTTATTAATTAATTCATGTCTAATTAATTTAATGAGTTTATTAATTAATTATTTTATTTAATTCCTTAGTTAAGAATGCGAAGTTTGCAACAATTCAACCTTGCCCAAGGAGGTTATATCTATACAAAATATTGTTGGGTCATCAAGGACATTATTGATGATACTTTATTTTCTTTTGTGTGATAGTTTTGCACTTGTCCTAGAAGAACCCCATATGCAAGTGTGTAATTGATTTGGAGTTGCACCTATCTCAAAAGAGATTATGATACGTGTATTTAATTTGGGATTGCACCTATCTTGCAAGAAATTGTACTGTATGTATACTATATAATTGTTTTTTGTGTATGAATGTTGTGCTTGTGACGCAAGAGATTGCAATGTGATTTAATTTATTATTTATTCAACAATACATAAAAAATATTAAAATTATAAAATTCCAAATAGATTATTTCTTTAAAATGGCAACGTAAGTTTATTCTTTTGTACTGTATGTATTATATTTATCATAGCATTTTTTATTTCTTGAACACAAAGAATGTGTGGGGGGTGTTAGAACCTTGAAAGAATTGTAATATAGTTCAATTAAAACTTTGTAACTTAACATTGCCCACCAGAATCAAGCTCATGACTTTGAGCTTTCAAATCAAGTGCCTTACTACTAGGCTAACACCTCATTGTTAGCACAAAGAATGTGTGGCTCAAGTGTTTAATTCATTATCTTGTAAAGCTAAAGGTTGCCAATTCAAATCACACTTAACACATTATTACATTTCCTTTATAATTCATGTATTTGTCTTTAGCAATTACAATGAAATTGCTACATGCTCCATTGGTGCATTTCCTATGATCTTAGTTACGGTATTAGGATCTATAATTCCTGTATTCATCTTTAACAATTACAATGAAATTGTCGTGCATAAAATGTGTTCAAGTATAATTTACTCAAATAAAGACTCCTATCAACAGTCTAACATCATAGTACAAGCATTCACTTTCTACAACTACGAAACTGATGAACTATTATTTAGTCAGTGCATCGACTGGGCCGCGTATACGTGGCGTCGACGTGACCCCATTTACGCAGTCGCCTATCCTGACCTATAAATAAGAGGGCCTTCCGACTCATTTAGGCACCTTTTTAGTTAGTTGTAGTGAAGCTCTTGCAGTTTTTTCCTGTAGGAGATAGAATATTTTCCAAGTGCCCACAGCAGGTGTAAGAAAAGTGATTGGCTCTTTATTCGAGCGTTGATGTATCTGAGCCCATTGACGTGACGGCAATAAAGACGAACTATTCAAGCATTCCTTGCAGCATTTGGACTTAGCTATTTTATGCATTCAATAGTTTTATATGTTTATGCTTTATTAGTTACTTGTTAATTACTTAAGTTTTTGTTATTATGATTTCAATCGCTATTGTTCATTCGTAGTTCTTAAAGGCCATGAGTACAACCATCTCGAACATAACTCAAACACTTGGTAAACCCAGTGATGCTTAACGTCTGGTAACCCATAAGTGTTAGGAGATGCTTAGAACGTGCTCGGAAGATGGGACCAGATACTTATGTTAGGAATAGTTAAGATTTATATTAAGATAATCTTACATTAATTAATATTCTAGCCTTACTTTCCAAGATAATTAGCCGTCCAAAAAGATAATTAAAAAGTTATAAAAATCATTAGCCTTAGTCTCACTTAACCATCATAAACAAAACCTCACAAGTGAGATTAGGATGACAACAACCGTTCTAACCCAAGGTTTCACTGGTTAGACTCTGGTGTATGTTAAGTGCTTACGGTCTACAAATTTCGACCAGGNCCCAAGGTTTCACTGGTTAGACTCTGGTGTATGTTAAGTGCTTACAGTCTACAAATTTCGACCAAGTTGCGCATGAACGCTTGTGATTCGTATGGTTGGGCGTAGGGGTACCTAGCTGCTCATCATTGGCGCCATTGCCAGGGACTGTTAGTCTTACATGCGTCATCTAACCTTAGTGAAATTATCATTCAAGTCATTGGGACGGACCCAGGATAGAAACATTTCTACACGCTAGGTGAATTTAAGTAAATAGTAAGGTACAACGATTACATGGACCATCTAACGTCCAACATGTCTTCTCACAGGAGAGAGGTATTCAAACCACCGGTGCCACAAGAATGTCAGGTGGTGTACAAACATTCCGATGAATATGTGCCTGATTTCACATTCATCCTACATCAGGATGAGCATCTGCGATGGCTGGACATGGAGGGTAGCATCGTGCTACCACCCGACCGATCAACTCCTACAATGCTATATCACAATCTGGGCAGATTGGGCAACCAAGACCGGGTGGTGGAGTATGTCATGGAGGACCATGATTATCGAGACTATCATCCCACTTCGGCTTCATGAGAAAGAGACCAGCAGCAGGCAGACAAACATGAACAACAGAAGGGGAAACAATTCAGTAACCCCTTATTTTTGCAAGGGCTGCAAGACGATGGGGATCCTGTCTTTCATGATACCCATTGGACCGAACTTCCCCTGGGGTAGCAGATCCTCCAGTCAATCATTTAGAACAAACCTCTAAGTGACCACGATCCTTAAGGGGATGGAGGGTTACGTAGCAAGACTAGGTAGGATGATCGAGGCCGCCATCAAGGTAGAGGGAGAGATCGATACCGAAGCAGTGGCAATGCCTCTCCTTATTCTCCATACTCTCACTCTCCTGCGCCTTCATCCAGCTCAGGCTCTGAGCATAATGGGGGAAGGAAGGAGTGAAAGGATGGTGGTAAAAAGGTTCAGATGGTGGTAAGAAGGTTCGGATGGTCTTCAGCAGGACTATGATTCAGACGAGCCGTTGTTAGCTACTCAAAGCATGCTCTAGATCGTAGAGGTAGTTCAAATTCCTAGTAGGCACATAAAGGATAGTCAAATCAAGTGTGTTGATATGAACAACATCCCCAGATTTGAAGGGGGATACAACTATGATCCGCATACCCACCTGCAAGCGTTTCCTGATGCCTGCACCCTATAGAACATCGACAATAATTGGCAATAGCTGAAGCTGTTCCCTCGCACACTCATCAAAGAAGCTGAAAGTTGGTACCGGTCCTTGGAGCCGGAATCAATCAGAAGATGGAGTACAATGCTTGAAATTTTTAATGACAAATATCAAACGTACTCTAGAGTGCCCTAGTCATGGTTACTCTCAATGGGCACAACTTCACCACATCATTGATGGGCTTCGTTTTGAAATGCGAAAGACCCTTGGCGTGTACGCCAAGGGATGACTGTCAAAGCTAAGGACCCATCAGTTGCAGCGCCTCATTAAACAGGTGGCCAAGGAGGAAGGAGAACTTAGGAAAAAGAAGAATGCAGAAGAATTCATCCGGGACCCTTCCCTCAGAAAAAGGGAGGTTCGATTTTGTGATGAGGAGGATGAATCACTGCTGGAAGAAACGGTGAATCAAAAGACTTTGCCATTACAAAATTTTACATCTAAAATATCAGCAAAGGTGGATAAAATATGGGACTCTTTGGATGAGAAGTTCGAAAGTGTACTAAAAATTGCAGAAGAGTCCAGAGAATAAGGTAATGAGCGTGATCGACGCAGGAAGAAGGGAGCTAAATGTGCCCAACATAAAGGTAAGGAAAAAGTTGTTGTAGCAGAGCATGTTGCAGACTCTAACACCAAGGAGGATGATGAATGTGGCATATGCCAATATGAACATCCTAAGGGATGTTGTCCTGTGGTGTGACATCTTCAAGAGTCTGGGGTGTACGTCTTGAACCCTTGTTTGGTGCAACAGAAAACACCCAGAAGGTTGCCTTATCCACAAGGCAATTCCAGGCGGTTCCACCAGCAGTAGCAAGGATATTATCCAAGTGGAACGCCCCCGCAACCATATGAATACTTTCAACAATGGTAGCAACCACAAGCGTGGGGGATGCCACCTCCAAGGCAGCAATACCCTTACAAACAGCCAAATCCTTATGGGTACTATGTTTAGCAACCGGTCCCTCCAAGAGACTCTTCCAGTCATGCGGCCTTTCCTAGTAATTACCACCCCCTGAATATTTTTGACATCCATCTCCATCACCCAAGGGGAAAAACCCACATCTCTTCTACCCTCCATCACCTTCTCCTACCACTCCTCCACAACATCCCACTCAGTTGCCACCTACTCCATCAATGCAAGGAGAAATAACGCCACAACCACAACAACGAAACACTATGAGGGTTGTTAACTTACAATCGGCACCTCGACCAAGTGGACCAGAATCCAAGCCACGAAAACATCTTTTCTTCCGGCCTAGTAATCTGAACACACCCTCACCTACGCCTGTGGCCAGTGCCTCCGAACCTACCAATGCCTCCACCATCATACTTCCCAAGCAACCCTCTAGCCAGTTGCACTCCAACGTCCAGACAGTCATGCTCACACATGTCATGACCGACTAGATCAAAGCAAGTCATCCTCCCCAAAAATTGACATATCTGGGAAGCCTCCTCATCTATCTTTAGGTGGCAGGGAACGAGCCATGCAAAGCTCTTATGGACTTGGGGTCAAGGGTCAATTTGATCTCTTATGATATGTACAAGAACTAGAACTTGCCCCCACTAAAGAAGAGCAACATCCAGCTCAAGTTAGCAGACCAGTCCATCACCGTTCCCTTGGGTTTGGTGGAGGACATCGTGACCACTGTTTGTGGGTGATTCTATCCTGCTGATTTCCTGGTCATCCATGTAGAGAACTGCAAGGGGAACTTTCCAATCATCATGGGAAGAGCCTGGCTAAGCACGATGGATGCACGACTAGGACTCTAAGATCTGTCCCTAGAAATTTCAAAGGAAAATCTTTTTAGAAAGATCGAGAAGAAGCGCATTCCATGCATCGCATATAGTGACTCAAGGTGCAGCTATGTGTAGAAGTTATGGTCCGCTAAGCGAATATCCATTCAAGCATGCAGTCGGTGTACCGAGGAATCACCTGTTCAATAGTGCCTATACGCAGTAGCCACTAACCAAGAGGGCACCCAATGGTTGACAGCTGACCCTACTAGCAGCGCACTATGCATGGAACCGTCTGAGGGACTAGTGTAAGCCTACGTTGAAAGCATGGACGAAATGGATGAGGTTCATCAACAGGTCTCCACTGTTGATAACCAAGATGACTGGGGGACACAACAAATCCCTGAGAGCTTCAAACAAGAGCCCCTAGAGCTAAATTCTTTACCAGCTCACTTGGAATATGCATTCTTGCAAAAAGGTAAGCCGGTAATTATTAATGCTACCCTTGCTCCTGAACAGAAAAAGAGATTGCTAAAGATGGTAAAAAATGGGTTGCTACATTTGCATGGTCATATCCTAAGTTGACTGGAGTTGATCCCAGGGTCTACCAGCATCGGATCTATCTTGACCCTTCCATGAAGCCACGATGACAACCACAAAGATGATTGAATCCCAAACTGAAGTAGATCGTAAAAGATGAAATCAAATAATTGCTAAAGGCAGGATTCATCTATTCTATCGCCGATAGCGAATGGGTTAGCCCACTCGTTATTGTGCCCAAGAAAGGTGGCAAGTGGAGGGTCTGTATTGATTTCCGGTTGCTCAATATGGTGACCTTCAAGGATCACTTCCTGGTCCCATTTGTGGACCAGGTGTTGAACACCATCGCAGGACACCATTACTATAGCTTTTTGGATGGTTATAGTGGTTATAACCAAATCCAAATAGCGCCAGAGGACCAGGCCAAAACAACGTTCACAAGTCCATGGGGGACTTTTGCATATAAGAAGATGCCCTTTGGCCTGTGCAATGCGCCTGCTACATTCCAACACGTTGTCCTAAGCATCTTCCAACAACAAATCAGCAATGGTGTAAAAGTCTTCATGGATGAATTCTCCACCTATGGGGTCATGTTCGAGCAAGCCTTGGACTGTCTAAAGCAGGTTCTAAAAAGGTGTGTAGACACCAATTTGTGGCTCAATTGGCAAAAGAGCCATTTGATGGTCCAAGAGGGCATTGTGTTGGGGCATCGCATCTCACAAATAGGGATCAGCGTAGACCCTAAAAAGATCAGGGTCATCCAAGGAACCACCTGCCAACCAAGTACCGTCAAATATGTTCGGTCATTCCTTGGACACACTAGTTACTACCGGCATTTCATTGAACACTTCTCGAATATCGCTAAGCCGTTGGTAGAACTTACAAAGAAGGACGCTCTGTTCATCTGGACCAAGGAATGCGAGTCTGCATTCCAAGCACTGAAGTAGAAACTCGTGAAATCTCTAGTTCTACAGGCACCTGATTGGTCTAGATCCTTTCATATTATGATAGATGCCTCCAACTACGCCTTGAGAGCCATGCTTACAAAGTGTGACAATCAGAAATGTCCATATTATATCCACTATGCAAGTCGTAGCATTGTGGGTGCTTAGCTGAACTACACCACCACCGAGAAGGAGTTGATGGTGGTGGTGTTCACCTTGGACAAATTCTGGCACTATGTGCTCAAATACGAGGTGTTTGTGCACATGGACCATAGTGCTATACAGTTCCTGATGAACAAACCAACGGTGAGCCCCCGCATAATCCAATGGCTGGTGATTCTTTAGGAGTTTGATCTTACCATGGTAGATTGGAAGGGGACCAAGAACATGATTGCTAACCACTTGTCTCGGTTGCAATGGGATGACACAGAAGAGGAGGAGCCCTTATCCGACCAGTTTTCAGATGAACTCCTCTTCACAAGTGCAATTGATCCTCAAGCACCCAAGGAATCCCCTTGGTTCAACCGCATCCTCACCTACCTCACAACCTAGGAGCTGCCCAAGGAGTGGAACCATTGACAGAAACAGTAGTTTCTCCATAAGGCCAAGCATTTCATAGAAATCAACAGCCACCTTTACAAGGTGTATGCAATTGGCCTGGTTCAATGGTGTGTCCCTGATGACGATACACTACACGTCCTCCAAGATGCTCACGAGCGCCCTTGTGGGGGCCACTGTGCTGGATGCTGCACGGCCATTAAAATCCTACTTGCATGGTATTACTGGCCTACAATCTTTAGGGACACACACTGGTTCGCCTGCTCCTGCGAACGATGCCAGAGTGATGGTGGGATGACGGCACGGTTGGAGGGACCTCAATAGTGGATTTAGCCACTGGAGCCCTTCGACATCTGGGGTATCAACTTCATGGGGTCCATCATCCCCTTGTCAAATGGAAAGACGTACATCATCGTGGCTGTGGACTACTGTACAAAGTTGGTAGAAGTGGCAGCCATCGTTGACTGTTCTTCCAACACTGTTGCATGATTTGTCTAGCAACAAATCGTTATCAGATTTGGAGTGCTGNATGCCCTATGGGCCTATCGCTCCACTTGGAAACTTCCTGTAGGGTACTCTCCCTATGAGTTAGTGTACGAAAAGTTGCCAACGCTTCCAATCCAAGCAGAACTCCAGACACTATCCATCGCCAATGACCTTAGCCTTGACCTACCGCTAGCACAACGTGAACGACTAATCAATTTAAGTGTGCTAGATGAGGACCGATTAGTGGCCCTGTTTTCAAATGAAATCCACAAGGCCTATAACAAGAAACGACATGATCTTAGGATTTGGAAAGTCACATTTAGATGTGGAGACAAGGTGTTGTATTGGAACCCTTCACATGTATCCCAACCGACCAAGTTTCAAACACTATGGGAGGGACCTTATATTGTCTCTAAAACCTTCCCATCTGGGGCCTTTCTCATTCACAAACCTAAGGACCCCACTAGAACACAATTAGTCAACCACCAACAACTAAAACCTTTCTGTGAACTCCACGCAACCAGTGCCACCGCCTCGCCATCACTCGGTCGACTACGTTTCATTTTTCGCATCTCCTCCTTTCCACCCAATCATGGGGGAGACCGTCATCCCTGCTGATCCATTTCACTACACCCCTCATCATTTTGTCATTTTTTATATTACACTTTTTTGTTTTACATCTTTTTTTTTACACTTTTTTGTTTTACACCTTTTCGTTTTACACTTTTTTGTTTTTCACCATCGTTCATACGTTTGCACATTCTTTAAACATATTTTCCTTTTCTTTAATTATTTTTTGTTTCTTTGTGCCTGTTCCATTTTCTGCATAATTGCTAAGATGTCGTCATATTATCTTCAGGCATTTGGCGCGGTCAGTTTTCGTACAATGGGTACTGTAATAGTCTTTCACGTTATCTGGCTCCCGCCATTGCATGGTTGTCCTTGGATTTTACATTTTTTTTCACTTCATAAACTTGGTAGTGAGTCCATGTCATTCGCCCATTCACCATTCCATGGTTTTCCTCCTGTTGCGAACATGCGTCCCCTTTACTTAAAAACATTATAATTAATGTGTGACTTGTGTAGTTTCCAGACTCGGGGATGATCCACTGGTTGAATCAAGTGTGACTTCAAGGGGAATGCTTTATTCGTCGTTCTGTTCTGTTTCCTCGGTAGCTGGTGTGCCCTCACAGATTTTCTGCCACTCCCAGTTTCTCTCTACACGGAAGTTTCTAGGAAATTCGACCTTGCATGGTGTGGTCCTCAGAAAAATTCAAAAAACAAACATGAGGATTCAAAGCACACCCCTTGGTTGAATGCATGCGAACACGCATGGGTCTTTGCATGGTGTGGTTCCTCTTGACAGAAGAAAAACAAAAAAAAATAATCACTTGGTGGGAATTCAAAGCACACTCCTTAGATCGCCTCTCATGGGCCACACGCACGAGTTATGGGACTTCCTTGGTCCCCTCTAACTTCATCCCGTTTCACTTCCTTCTTCTCACGTTTACTAGAGTGATGGTTCTCTGTGGGGTTGTTCTTGCTTCCTTGGGGGATGGTCGAGACTTCATCTATTGCTGCGATGTCACTGACTGAGGATGGTTTTGGGTTTGACCTTAGGAAAGGTTCTACCAGGTCACTTAACCACAATCGCACACGCTTGAAATTTTCATTCTCTCCTCTCCCTCTGTTCCCACTTCTCTCCGTCCTCACCTCACTGCCCTTTTTATGTTTTGTGGGTTCATCGTGATTTCTGTAGGCTTCTCATGCCTTGGTGGGATTTCCTGGTTTGGAGTCTTAACCGGCTAACACCAATTCTTGGCACCCGGGCCCACGGACCCTAGTGTTGAGGGTATGTGGGGGCTACGAAGGCTATTGCCTGCTATGGGAAGGACCCACCTGCATATTCCTGGTTTTGCTTGTTAAGTCTCCCATCCTTTGGATTTCTTGGTTGATTTTTTTCTATGTCCCATCGTTCGATTTCTTCCTCGCGGAGTTCTTTTTTTTTACGTCCCGTTCTCCAATTTTTTTGTCTCTTTTTTGTGCTCAATTACCTTCCTCATGTCCTCAGCCATGACCGGGCTTCTCACGCGCTTCAACCGCCCCAATTTGGCTTTTCAAATTCATCGTTTTGGGTTTTTTTTGGGTTGGTCAACGAGTGTACAGCACTGCATATACGGGGCCCTGTATACGTAGTGCCTGTGTATACACAGCTGCATATATGCGGCCCCATCAACGCAGCACCTAACCCCTATATATACACCCACTACGCTTTGCAATTTTTATCATTTGGAGTCCAAATTGAGGAGAGTTTCCCAACGCACCTACATTCCATCGCGTGTCCGCATCGACCTGTCCTTGCCCTTTTACGCAACCGGAGGTATGCTCTCAGTCATGGGGGGGTGGTGCCTTTGTGTAATTAATTAATTAGTTAATTATGAAAACTTTGGCCCTAACCCATAAATTAATGCTCCTAAAGACTTAACGGTGTGTCTGTGCCGACAACATAACTTAGTCAAACTGAGAAGGTATATATGGACCATTTTAAGCTATTTATGAATGGTCTAACAGGCGGTTATGTTCGTTTGCAAATGACACCCAAATCGAGGCACCCAAGGGATGAAGGACCATCACAACCAAGGGATAAGTGCCCATGCATAGAAAGGGGACAAGGTGTGCAATCACTAGAGCATGTGGAGGGATCTCATGCAACTAGGCCCTTCCACGAAAGACCTAACGTGGAATCTATTCATCAAATTCCCAAAGAGGAGATTCCCGGCGAGCAATCGCTCGAGGATGAGACTCCTGGGATAGCACCACGGCTTGAGGTCACCCTAACCCAAGCCTACCTTGATGCTATCATGTCGCACGAGATGCAACGAATGGTCATTCAATAGCTAAATTTTGGACCATTCCTCGAGAACGCGCCAGAAGAAGTGAGGCTCCAACTGCAAAACTTTCCGATGTGGCCAATCATCACAACCAGTGGTGAATGGTACTTAGGAGAAACTTATCTCTTCTGGACGAATTGGCAACCAGGGTCTAGAGTAAGAATCAAAGACATTTATGTCTTTTACTCTTCAGAGGCAATAGCGCAGGCTCTGGGGTTGCCTGAAATTGGGGCAGATGTGGTAGAAATTCCAAAGCAGGTCGATCCAGAGGTAAAGGCAGAATGGACCAAATAGTGCTATGGGGTAAAGCACAAGGAATTCGGCTCTCTAACCACGGCGGAGAGAGTGTACTCAAAGATCGCATCTTACCACCTAAACCCAACGGTAAGACCTAGCAAAATCACAGCCTTCTCCACTAGTGCATGTGCCACCTTGAGTGGGAAATTCTCAATGAGTCTTCCACGGCTACTGTTTTTGGAGATTGAAAAAAGGTTCGTTGAGAACGAACATGGAAGACAAGCTCTCCCTTTCTCCTGCCTAATTCAAAAGTTGTGCAAACGGGCAGGGATAGCACGATATTCCAATGATGTAGTCCGGCATGCCCCGATTGCCTCATGGGGAGAGATGATGAAAGATAAAACTCCTACCGCCACACAGACAGAGGAGGAGCAGCAACCACCTCCACCACTTGCACAAACAATGCAGTCAGGCTCACAAACCATGACAGAATACATCCGCAAGATTCAAAAAATGCTCTTGAGCCAACAAGAGCAATCCGACAGGACTAGTGGAGGAGAAGACCCTTTGGTCTATCGCCCTACCATGAGCCACCTGGAGCAAGTGGCTTAATCAGTTAGCTTACTTGAAAGGGCAGGGTCGATATTCTCCACCGCCAGAGCACAAGTTCCAACCAGAATAGATCCAAGCATCCGAGATGTATCAGCCTTAACCCAACAGTTATTCCCCAAAATCTCAAGGAATGCTACTACCTTCTCGGTACGCTTGGAAGATGGTGAAGAGGCGATGGTCCTAGTGATGCAGCACCAGGGACAGGAAGTTGCAGCTGAAGTGGTTGCTGACACAATTACTACGGCTCTCAATGCACCAGCAGCACTTGTACCAAACATTCATGGACTACAAGATGTACAGGTGTCTGCTTGAACTTCACTTAGCCTGATTGATGCAGCCCAACATGAAGAGTTGTTGGACCGACTGGTGGGAACCAGGCAACCGCTTCCAGATGTCTTCGACCTTCCGGACAACATTACTGCAACCCAATCGGAGCTACTCTCGGCAAGGGGCAAGAGCCTTGTTTTGGAAGGGCAACTTGAAGCTGCTCAAGTTGCTTGTCAGCGCTTGGCAACTAAGGTAGCCCAATTAAGAGCCCAGCTTGCCGATCCAGCCATCCTCAACTGCGAAATCACTAGAGATAAAGTTTTTCAATAGCTTCAACTTAAACTTCAAATCATTGAGGATGTGCGAGAGATGGCAATCTTCGACAAGTCCGTGGCCGACGCCCGAGCACATCGCTTAGACAAGGACTTGACAGAGGTTCGCTAAGAGAATGTGCGGTTGACCGCGAAGGTTCATCGCCTACGCAATGTTGGTGCAGAGAATGAACACATAAAAAATTTCATCCACCAACAGCAAGAGGAGCTAGCCAGGGTGAACGCTGACATAAGAAGGTTGGCTGCTGAAAATCGAAATCTGTCAATGGAGGAGGTTCGGGCATTGCGACAGAAGTCTACAATTGAAATTGCCACTTAGAAAAACGAGGCCCTAAAATTTGAAAAAGTCAAAAATCATTACAAGGACCAAGTGGGATTGCAGAAGGAAGTGAACGAAAAGCATATTCATGTTGTAAAGGCCAAGATGAACCAAGCACTCCAACAGCTCTGAGAGTGAGGCGATGCATGGCAACCTATTTTCGATGGGTTGAACGACTACAATAAAGCTGAAATCCACCTAAAGGAGCTACAGATTGAGGAGATGATAGAATACATGGAGTTTGCCAACCTCCGATATGCAAACCTAGCTATGCTCACAACTGGGAGACCGCGGTCAGAATTAGAGAAGCAAGTGGTCACCTCGTATTTCCTATACGAGGGTGAGTTCCAGGCACATAAGGCGACAAAACAAAAGTTGGCAACGACAAACGTGGAACTCGAGGTCCTCCGCACAAGCTTTGAAGGACAACATATAGTTGCAGAGGACCTGGGTTATAGAATGAATGACTACCAGCAGCTGCAGGCATCAATCCAAGCATTCAACATCAAACGTAAGCAGTTCGCAGCCTGGTTTGTCAACCTAAAAGAACTCCTTCCAGCACTTCCATGCCCTTAGGAGGTTCCAATTCTAGCACACATTGGAGAAGCGGCCTAGACAGTGAACGATCCCAAAAGCAAAGAAGAAAAAATGAGGGCTCTCTTGGAGGATTTTTAGCTACCTCCAAAAGTTGCAGCTGCTGCGAGACAACCGTCATCCGTGCCACCACCAACGCATAGGCCAAAGGCTGGAGAAGGTCCGTTAGAACCACCACCCCCAAGGACGGTGTGATCGTCTCTAGCAATTTTGTGCATCATCCTACATAGCAGAGGCTCCGGGACTAGCGAAGTGTTCAATTTTGTCCCTGAACACCGCCATTTTTGTAACTTGTCCTCCTCTGTAACTCGGGCACTTGGTCAATTTCATGTTGTGTCATGTATTTGTTTAAGTTATGTGTGTTGTAAATAAAAATCCATACCTTCCAAATTGTAAAGTAACTCACGAACAAGTTTTTGCTTAGTCGTGGGGGTATGATGAAGTGTCATTCAGTCAATGCGTCGACTGGGCCGTGTATACGCAGCCATGTATACGTGACTGCATCGACGCGGGCCCGTCAACGTAGCCTTCCTACGTCGACATGGCCCCATTTACATAGCTGCCTATCCCGGCCTATAAATAAAAGAGCCTTCCGCCTCATTTAGGCACCTTTTCAGTTAGTTGTAGCGAAGCTCTTGCAGTTTGTTCCTGCAGGAGATAGAATATTTTCCAAGTGCCCACAGCAGGTGTAAGAAAAGTGATCGACTCTTTATTCGAGCGTTGATGTATCTCAGCCCATTGACGTAACGGCAATAAAGATAAACTATTCAAGCATTCCTTGCAGCATTTGGACTTAGCTATTTTATGCATTCAATAGTTTTATATGTTTATGCTTTATTAGTTACTTGTTAATTACTTAAGTTTTTGTTATTATGATTTCAATCGCTATTGTTCATTCGTAGTTCTTAAAGGCCATGAGTACGACCATCTCGAACGTAACTCAAACACTTGGTAAACCTAATGACTCTTAACGTCTAGTAACCCAGAAGTGTTAGGAGATGCTTAGAACGTGCTTGGAAGATGGGACCGGATACTTATGTTAGGAATAGTTAAGATTTAGATTGAGATAATCTTAGATTAATTAATATTCTAACCTTACTTTCCAAGATAATTAGTCACCCAAAAAGATAATTAAAAAGCTATAAAAATCATTAGCCTTAGTCTCACTTAACCATCGTAAACAGAACCTCACAAGTGAGATTAGGATGACAACGACCATTCTAACCCAAGGTTTCACTGGTTAAAGTCTGGTGTATGTTACAGCTTCATCACTAACAAGAAAGATCGCTTGCTGCAATGAATGCCACACACCCATAGTCAGGGACCAATGCATCATACGCTTGGTCTGCTGCACACCCGCATTGCCTTCATCGCTAAAGAGAAAAAAAAAACCTCATGCACCTCATTGCTTCTGATGCATCGCTAATGCTGCTGCCACCATCATCGCCTTTAGCTGGAAAAAAGGTTGCCAACCGTTGTTCTTGCAATTGCTACGAGTATTATCACTGTCGCGGGTTTTCTAGTTGCTACTTAGGAAAGGGAAGGCCCACCATAGCCTACCACATGCCCCACTGTTGCTAGCACATCATTGTTTGTGCATCTGCGTCTGCCACTACTACCTCGGGAGCTCACCTGCCTATCACGCGCTACACAAGGAGGTTGCCTACTGCCACCCGCTATAGTTGCCACATGTCATCGTTGCTATTACAATTGCCACCATCATGTACCCTACCGAAGAGGGGAGAGGCTGGCCAATGACAATAAACCAAAGAAAGATAAACCATTGTCTGCTGGTTTTCTCTGGAGAGGGGAGTCCTTGATAGATGATCTACCTACCACCTATTGCTTAGTCCCCCATTGGGGATGAGAGTCCCCTACTTCCCCCCACAATCATCTCTATAGAGTGCCTTGCTGCTGCAAGAGAGAAAGGGAAGGCTGCAAGTGCTACCCACCATCTAGCACCACGTCGTCGTGCCAGAGAGAAAGGAGGTCACGCCCCTCCTACCCCCACAATGTCCACTCCTCTGCTTTTAGAGTCGCTCATCTAAGTATTTAAATGCCGATGTCTCGCGTTGATTACGCCCACCACCCGGGTTGTTACGCAACTTCCATAATGCCCAAGACTACCACCACCTGGACATAACTCCCACCACGTTCTCCACCATTGGAGATTATCACCAACATAACTCCTATAATGCATGCAACTCCAAGCACCACCATCATCAATTACGCCACCTCTACAACTGCTACGTATCCCACGTTCTACACCACATGGGCCATTACGTCCATACTATCATGGCATGGCAACATAATCGCCACCAAAAGCTTGCCATTATGAACCGGGCCCTAAAACATGCTTATACAAATTAATTTGTGCTTGGTGCCAGGGAATTAGACTTGTTGATCATGCCCTATGCCTAACATGGGCAATGTTGGCATCAACAATAATTGACATCATATCAATTTCATTGCTATCATGTCTTTTATATAATAAAATTGGACTTTATCAACTACCATAAGAACAATGTTTCACAAAAGAAGAAAATGCCAAATCAATAAATAAAAAGGTTTTAATCTTATCTTACAAAGATCCCCTTTGCCAAAGGAGGTACCTTTTTAAAGCATCGGACAGAAAAGATACCCCATTTTTAACAAAATGTTAGAACAAAGACTTCAGAGGACATGACCCTGCAACAAACATCATTTTCTATTAGGAGAGAGTAGATCTGCTCCATTTGAAAGGTTATTTAAAATACATAATCATCAGCGATCCTTGCTTTAGCTTAAAATAAGTCACTGTTTCATGCTACTGTGCTTAAACGTATCGGAAGCAACATCATTATGGTGTTGCCAATACTACTATGATATCAAGTACCTTGATTTAAGTATAATCAAAAAATGCATTGAAGCTTCACATGAATCATTATAACAGCACAACGGTGATCATTTAGATTGCATCAAACATCTCAAAAAGAATAATACTTTGAGAAAACTGCCATTCATGGAAACGGAAATCTTGGTAAACAAAAACTTTGACAAACAATAAGCAGAGCATCTCTCTTCTTCCTCGTGTGGCTGGGTCCGGCATTTTCGTTATTGTAGGAACTAGAACCAAATAATGAAGCTTTTAGACATTCTTCTGCAGCAAATCCGGAGACAACAGCTCCCACTGTTTTGTGGCCTGCTGTCTCCCCCCAATTTCTTTTACTTCCAAGAAAATACTAAAACCTTCCTACTTACTTTCTAAATTTCCAGTGAAGATCAGAGCCTGATCCATCCCCCATGTAAAAGTCATCTCCCAAAACAAATTGAATAACAAGAAACCAAACATTCACTTCACTCCTGAGCTTTGAAGCTCTGCTTAATACTTGCAGCAGACATTGCAAAAAACTCTGTGATGACTTCCAGAGGCATTCCCTTTGTCTCTGGAACCCTCAGGAACACAAATATCCAAGCTATGACACAAACCACAGCATACAAGCCGAATACCCCAGGCAACTTCAGCACCACCAACAGTTGAGGCAGTGTGTAAGTGACAATGATATCTCCAATCCAAAATGTCAGTGCACATAGGGCAATGCAGACACCACGGACTCTGGTAGGAAAGATTTCTGCACATATGATGTTTGGTATAGGTCCAAAACCCATGACGAAGCAGCAAATATAAGTAATCACACCAACACATGACAACGCCGCTGATGCAACTTCGCCCATCTTCACAGCGTGTGAAACAACCACGATTAAAACCGCGAAAATCAGAATGGGAATCGTTGTCAGCAGAAGCTTTCTGCAAAATAGTGACATGAAGGAATTTCATCTACATCAGCAACCGCACATATATGATAAATTGCTTTCTAAATCAAACATCTTGAAAGAGAATTCAAAAATTGAATAGCAGTTTACCTTCTGCCAGATACATCCATGAGCTTCATTGCAATAAAAATGCAAGGAAGCATCAGAAAACTTGTGAAGGCACTGATCAATAGAGAAGCGGAGTCTGAGCTTATACCCATATTTGAGATCAGGATGTTTGCCCCTGACTGCTTAAGGATCTGGGGGGTATAATACAGAACCCCATTGATACCGCAAAACTGTGTATGCAATGATAAATCAAACCATCAGATGAACGTTCAGGGAAATATTGATCGTCATTACGGAAAGAGTGCAAATATGGTTGAAATACATGCACAATGTCGGTCTGTTTTACCTGTTGAAGAAGTTGAATTCCAATACCTACAATGAGAGCCCGTCTAACACCACCCTCAAATAGGTCAGTCCATCTAGGGCCCTTGACAGCAGTTTCAGAGGGGTGCACCATTGCAGGCCCAACTGGGTTTTCCTCCAAAAGCTCCTTGGAGAACAGTGCCGGCTGACTGACCAATGCAGCAGCTTGAATGGGCTCCATTTCACCTGGAGCATTCACACTAGGCAGAGACATCATGGAAGCCCTGCGTGAATGAGTTCCACCTTCTTGCAGTAAGAAAATTCTCTTGAAACTACCCTCGGCAGGTTTGGCCTCTTTGCCATCAGGTGTTGTCCATCTCCAAGCCAACTGCCATCCCCCTCCAATGCCGCCGGTGCTGCCTGCAGTAAAGGATCCCACCACACTGCCAGGGTGAGCACTGATAGCACTACCATGGCGAGGCATGCTCATTGAACTAGCTTGTCTATGGTGGACTGCAGCGCCCCTGGAACCACCCCTGTAGAGCACATTGGACATGGAATTCGAAAATGTGTCTGCCGGAGGGTGGCCTGTGTGATCCCACCTACTGCCATGTCTGGAAAGCAGGGGACTGTTCAGATTTTCTTCAAGATCTGCTGCTGCAGGATCTTCTTCAGAACCGTATCCCTCATCGCCATCTCTCTGTCCTGCTTCTTCATCCCACTGATCATTTTTCTCATATTCCCCTGCATCATAATGATGCCCCTCTGCATTCAACATGTTTCCAAGAATGCTCCTCATGCTTCCAGTCTCCGGAAAATGATCTCCAGTTGCACTGCGGAGACTCCCAAACAATGTGACCACAGGGTCCATGAGCGGCACACTCTGTGTGTGCACCACACTGCCATGTCTCGACAGGAAACTTTGCCCCCCGGCTTCGCTTCCAACAGGTTTTGCTATCCAGGAGAGGCCCTCCTCTGGGCCGTAAAGCTTTATGTTTTCTGCAGTGGACTCTAAAGCTCCACCATCAACATCCTCAGGGTGAATGATGTACTCTTCTAGAGATGTGCTGGCTCCCACTTGTAAACCCTCAACCAACAGGGCCATTTCCCCTGCACATTCAACACAATACCAGAGATTCGCGGCACCATCACTAACTTATTTCTGAATTCTCTGTAGACTGAAACCAATAAATTATTTATCAAGAATCCTCTGAATCTTCTTGTGCATTCAAACATCAGAATTCCTAGGTCCTCCTTATCACAAATGTCTAAAATTTTGACCTTATCATGCTATTGCAAAATTTTAGCAGAATGGTAACAGCATAGGATTGACACGGGTCAAATTAGCTTCTAAACTGTTTGCAAGTTGCCATCGACCTGAAATTTTCTATCAAATTCTTTGGGTCCTTTATCAAAATGTTTCAAAGTCATAGGCAGTTTTTGGGTCAGAGTTCCCAAAGCAAAGGAGGGCCCTGCTCATTTTCAGCATAGAAATGTTTACTTCCATTAGACTCAAATAGAGGAATCTCAAGAGTGCTATGAAAGAAAAACAAATGCTGACGTACTGCATTGAGACATTCTGACCTCTCAGTCTAACCTCCCAACAAAAAAAAAAAAGAACCTATATTTGCTTCTAAGTTTTCCTCAACCAATTTGTTAGTTACACGGAATGGTTTGAAAACCATTGACCATTCAGACAGTAGAATACCTGTGTCTTCTTTATCAGAAAGTATTAGTATTTTGAGGTTACAAAACAGGGTAATGGTAATCTGAGCTTACAGGATCATCACCGGGAAGCTCAATGTTCAACTCACCAAGAGATCCCAAGGGTGACCTTTTTTCAAGTATTTGTAGGCACAAACCCAAGCCTTAGGACTCTAATATCACTCCAAATAATAGCCCCTATTCTGAACTTATTATGTTAGTAGAAAATCTAAGTATACTAGGAACCAAATATAATAGATACTAGTTCAAGTTGCCTTCTAAACTGTTCGCTTAGGTTTTCATTGTTCCTGGTCTGAATATGGAATTCCCTAGAATTCTTTGTTTAAAAGTTTTTAAATTCATGGTCGGTCTCTTGTCAACAGACCTTGATCTGTTAATTTGGTCAGTAACCTGACACAGACGAGGGTACTGTTGTTCTGTTTTGAGCATAGACATACATGACTAAAATTGAGAAACGTATATATTTTATTTGAGAATAAAACAACATACTGAGTTGGTATAAATACCTGAAACATCCTCCCTGCCACGCAATTCCTGGAGAACGCGCTTAGCCTCCTTCATTCGCCCCTTGCTAACAAGCCACCGAGGAGATTCCGGCAAGTAAAAGATGGTCAGAATAACAAACACCACGGACGGAAAAAATAGCACGGCCAACATCAGTCTCCAACTGGGATTTTTTAACAAAGACATCCCAAAGACCATGCAGTACGACACAAACATTCCACCGGAACCGCAAAGTTGCGGCAAAGTATTGAGTTGTCCCCGTATATCGGAGGGTGCAATCTCAGAAATGTACGCAGGCACCAATGTCACAGCCAGGCCGACGCCCAAGCCATCTAGCAGTCGACCTAGGCACAGAATGTATACGTCGGGCGACCAGAACATCACAATAGAGCCCACCGTGTACAGTAGCGAAGAGATTATGAGCATGGAGCGTCTGCCTATCCAGTCTGCCATTGGACCAGAGAAGAAGGTGAAGGTTGTTGCCCCAATCAGTGACATGGCCACTATAACTCCTTCAACCGTTGGGTCCAGGTGAAATTCTCTCTTGATGTATAGTATCGCAGCTTTAAAGAAACAGGAAGATCGATGCAGTATTATCAGTAACTTGGCGTAGTATTGGTACACGGCAGTTAATTTTACCCTTGAATTTAAAAAATCCTAAGCATTGAATACACGTTTCAAAAGAAATACAAGTCCATGGCATGAAGTAGGCTCCTAAATGCGTTTTTAATGTGTATCCAATCTTCAAGCAGATATAACTGAAACAGATTCTAAATCCGCTTTTCACGATAGTCTATATTTCAAATATGACTCCAGCTTCGGAACGCGACTCAAAGGTCATTGTTTTTTAAAAGGTTTTCAGATTTTCACGAATTCAATCCAGTTTCCACAGGGAAAAAACCCTCAACAGTGCACCGAATCCATTTCAAAAGATTTTTAAATTTCTAAACCTATTTCCAAACAAAGGCATTGAAAACGTATCCCGGAAAAATTACGGAAGACTTCGGTTTTTTAAATGAGTTCGTAATACATACATCAGGAGAAACAACTTAAATGGAATCGGACCTCGTTTTAAAAAAATTTTAGTTTTCTAAGCCTTGAATCCAATTTCCAGACAAAACAAACAAAACTTCAGAAGAATTGAATCCACTTTCCAAGAGAAAACAAGTTACAGGGACTCCAAATGCATTCTAAACATTCCTAAGCCCCTAAACACTCAAATTCAATTTTCAATCAAAAACATCTCTGAAATCACTCGTCCGAATCCATGTCAAAAGACTTGCAATTTCCAAACCGAAAACCATCCAAACATGACCCCAAATCGTCCCATTTCCAGATAAAAACAAACAATGCTAATTCCGAATCCGTTTCAGAAGAATTGAATCCATTTTCCGTAAGCAAACAAGTTACAAGGACTCCATATCCATTCTAAACATTCTCAACTCCCTAAGCACGCAGTTCAATTTTCAATCAGAAACATCTCAGAACTGTCTCGTCCGATTCTACGTCAACCGACTTTCAATTTCCACCCCGAAAAGCATCCAAAAACGATATGAAAACGGAAAATCATTTCCAGCGATGACCTTCACAACTTTCAAACTCAAATTTCGCAGTGTTTAGGGTTAGCTCCGACTGCAGAGACGCAAACCAAACTTAACACCAAACATGTTCAAATTTTCATAAAATTTAACTCAAGGACATCCAAATCCTCGAACGATCAACAAAAAACAATAAGCTAAAGAAATCAACAACCGACCTGCGATAGTAGCATTATCCCATCCCTGGAGAAGGTTGCCGATCGCGGCAACAATGGCGACAGGCCACGAGCTTCTACAGCTCCGCATCGCTCAAAACAGCCGAAAAGATAAATACGGAACCAGAGCTCAAAACAGAGAGCACTCGAAGCTCAAACTAGAGCCAAAAAACAGCAGCGCAGATCGCAGTGTGGCAAAAAAAACAAAACTACTTTTGGACGCAGGAATCCGCTGCAAGATCGGGAATCCTTACGAACAGCCTACTACAAAACAACAACAACAACAACAACCGGCGAATCCTGGCGACCTGTCAGGAACAAAGAATTGCAAACTAAAAAAGAAAAGCAGTACAGAAACAGCAGAAGATGAAGCAAATGATGATCCGAATTCTCTGGACGTAGAGCAGAGAAATCAGATCACATATAGCATTCGTATTTGTGTACCAGCGGAAACGCTTAGGACGCGATGATACAGGCGCTGCCTTGAAAAAAATCATGTGATGACAAGTGACCCTGAGCCTGACCCCTGCGTAATATTATAATTTTGGAACTTGGTGTTGCTGCATAATAATATGCATTGCTTCTCTACTTATTTGCTTCCCGGCTCAGCTTCATGGGTTGTTGTTGTTGTGGTCGTTTAAGAAACAAATGTATGCTTTGTGCCACGCCACTTCATGTGCCCACAAAGCACAGACGTGCATGTATGTAGGGCTTTTCATTTGGAATTCTTCTTGAGGAGACCGGTGCATGTGCCATGTCATGTTTTGGTTGGTATAGGGCTCTCTGTGTGGCATGCCCATGCCACTCTATAATGGGCTACTTGTACCTATGTCTTGCACTAACCATGTTTGAGTTTATTGTCTTCTTGGTGAAGAGAAAAATGTGGGTCATTCTTGTTTTGGCGTTTGGAAGGTACACTGGAAGTAGGATTGGGAGTGAAACTTGGAAGACATTGGGCCATGTACATGTCTATAGTGTGTACAAGGACAAATTCTTTGGGAGAACTTCAGTAATAACATAACTATTACAATCGTGAAAATAGTTTGGGATAACTTTAGTAAGAACACAATTACTTGGCTAATTTGAGATGCTATTTTATTCAACCTATCTTTCTATTTTATGAAATGTATGAAATGTATATAGCTTGAGTTTTTGAATTTCAATTTTTTATTTCACAAGGTATTTATATAGTGAGTCAAATTTACCCATTCAACATGATAATGTGCTCTACAATGTAGTAACTTTTTTGTTTTTTAATTACAAAGGGAATCATGCTACAATGTTTGGTGTTTAAATCAAGAGTTCTTAATTACAAGTCCTTTTGCAATATATTTTTGTTCATAACTCATACTCTTCTTTGATATATTAACCACACTAGTTTCACAAGTCCTTTACAAAATTTTTTATCCATAACTCAATGTTGTCTACTAAAATCAAACCTATTACTAGGGTTTTTCATGTCAAGACTTTGAACACCAATCTAACACCTCATTATTCTAAAGGGCATAGGATTTTCATATATATGTTTTGCCAACAAAATGGAAATTATAGTATAATTTTTATTTACATATATGATTGGGGATGTCTAGGGATATCACATTGGTTACATAAAGTAAATGTTATTATGAGAGGAAACTTTATTCAAGTATTGTCAGGTCCCTTTCTTTTACTACAAAAAGATCTCTAAAGTGATTGATATGTAAGCTTGACCTTTATATTCAAATTACGGCTATGAATAACAATGAGGTGTTAGCCTATTAGTAAGACACTTGATTTGGAAGCTACAGGTCATAGGTTTCATTCTAGTGGGCAATGCTAAGTTATATAGAGTCCTAATTGGACTATATATCTTGGGGTATACATATGTTTCACTTATTTTGGGTTCTGACATCCCCAAATTACAACTATAAAGTTCGAGGTTTTAGTATATACATATCATTTAGATGTATGATACATATATGTAATTTGAGTTCCAAGCTGGCATTAGGTAAAGATATTGATTTGGAATCTCCAAGTTCTAAGTTTGATTCTAATAGGTATTGTTGAATTATAAAATTTTTACAAAAGATTTGTGTTGGCTGTGTATCATAGGGGTACATATAGCCATCTAATCATGGGTAAGCTAATGATAGATGGCTCAAGTGGTTAGCTTATTGTCTTGCTAGACAAAAGCTTGTTACTTTAAGTCATTTTAAAGATATTGTTATATTATTCTCTAATTCTTATAAAGTATATAAAACTAACACTCAATGTTTATTTATATCCACTAAGACACCTTGGATCTATTAATGCAACTTTAGAATTCCTTTTAAGGAACCTTTTTTTTATTGATAGCTTAGTGTTGCCTACTAGAATCAAAATTGTGAAGTAGGATTACCAAGCCAAGACTCTTACCACTAAGCTAAACACATCATTATTGGATACATATCTTAGGGTGTACTTAAAGAAAGGAACACATAGATGAAGTTCAAGATTTTAACATACGCATGCCATCTGGATGCATGGAAAAATTATGTATTAAGGTTAGTGTCATGTGGATAGTTAATAATAGAACTATTGTCTAACTATTTGCTAGGACCATTATTTTTAGTGATGGTAAAGTATTTGTTTCTTAAGTCAAAAGATGTGGGTTCAAGGTTAGGCACATCTACTCAAAGAGGTTAGGTGTTTGCTCATCAATCGATCCTCTTAGGACTTTACTTAGTGGTTGAGCATTAAGGCTACATGTGATGATCCTATTATTGAATTGTCAACCTAAAATATTTAGTCATTAAAGAAAGCAACAAGGACCAATGCTAGCCAACAAAATCACTAGTTAATTCATAAGATTATTACTTTATATGTAATAGGTTATGAGTTCCAACCATGATGGAGCTGCTATTATAGCATAGCTATATTCTACAAAACTATTGTGTATGAGTTGGGAGTACACATACTTGTAGTTTCAATTTTGAAAACTCCTAATTTGAATGAATAGTAAAATATGGTTCTATTTTTTTGGTTTTTGGTTTAAATGCCCTATAGGAATGCTTGGGGTTTTTGATTAGTCTCAATGTTCATCTATTTTGTTGGATGATCTTCTACCCTCCATGATGATATTGCTATTGTAATTGTTGATTTGGGGTTCACCCCTCTCATTATATAAAAGACTAAACTTTCCCTCAAAAAAAGTATGGTTCTAAACACATCAATTATCACATAATAGTGACAACGAAAATTGATAATTTAAAAGAATCTAACCATCTATAAACAACATTAAAAGATCATGATCACAACTTCATACACCTTCAAATGACATAACTATTGCTTGTTTATTTTAAGCATATTTTCACTTTAAGTTTCAATCCATTCAATTTGTGTTCTATTAAAATTTGACATTGTATACATTGTATCATCATATGGATTGCTTTTGCATGTAACATCTTGTCATTTTTCTTGCTTTTTTCATTTAGGAATAAATCATAAATTTTGTTGCATTATTGCATATGTAAGTTACTCATATATAACTACCACATTTTGATATCTACCATAACATTTTTTTTCGAGAGAACACTCAATTACATTACAGATACTTGGATCATGCCTCCAAGGTAACATTCAAGGTGTGGCTGCTCAGATTTAAAGCCATGCCTCCAAAATGCAAAGCATGTGAGCTGCTGGTCACGTAATTTCATTGACATATTCGAAAAGTTCCAGGCTTGCACTAAAACTCTGAATGGCCGGTGTATGGTGGGTTAACTACAAAACTCTCAAAGTATTCCTACGTAATATCTTACGCTGCAAAAATAAACACATGCGACAAAGTATCATTGGCGATGGGACATCCCCTACCATGTCATAGCAACAAGGCCAAAACGGAAACCAAATCTGATTGCATGTTGTTCTCACCAAATCGCAATCACCAAAATTTTCCTGTCGCAATTTGCCACGTCAGCCAGGGCAGTGCCATTCAGTAACCCATCACATTACATCGCATCGCATGTCCATGCCCATGCCCATGCCAATGGACACCATGCACGCACGGCGCATGTATCATCCTCGTCATCATCATCATGATGTTGTTGGGCATGGGCATGGGGGTGTCACGTGACCTAGGTGGGCCCCGCCAAATGCATGTCAGTGCCAGCATGATGCCGCATCCCCATCCATGCTGACGTCATCACGGCCAGCACGTGCCTCTTGAGATAACTCGTTTTGGACGCAAGTATGTTCTGCCACGTGGCAGAAAGATCCAACGGCCACCGTTTGGCATTGGGTCCTGTTCGTTGCCGCTAATTAGTGCCACGTCTCCATGATGCTGGTGCAGGACACGTCAGTCAGGGCAATATTTAATTGCAATTTCCCCGAAACATGGTCGATAGACAAATGGCAGGAGAAACGTGAAAAGATGCCATTCTTTATGTGTCATTTTCGACGCGGCAGAATATTCTAGATTCTTGTTCCCCACTGTAGCTTTTGACGAATTATTCAACCACACCAAGATCTTGAATCTAGGGTGCCACGTGGCATGCTTTGGATGCGGTAACTTTATTGAAAATCATGGTTACGATGATTGAAGACAGGTGGAATAATTCATGCATTTATTCATGTTTTGTTTTTTATTTTGTTTAAGAGACATGTTTTGGCATTTTTTTTTTTGGATTGTTTTCTCCTCGCCATATTGAGAATGTTGGAAGTTCCACCAAACTTGAGGTCTAGGTTAATGCCTTCTATTTGTGATTAACTAAACTGCTATGGCTTTCACATGGAATTGGGTAGCTTGAAAGTGACTATATGAATTTGCTGCGCATAGAAGGAAATTGAATTCTTTATATCATTGTTTACTTTTCTTTTTTCATTTTTTTGATTAGATGTGGCCCTTTGCAAATAGGAAGTTGCGAGCAATTGGGGTACAAATTATTGATTTCCATTGCGCTTACATAAATATGATTATCTAAAAAATTTACAATGTAATTAACTAATAGAAATTTACTAATAATATTAATATTTTATTATGTTTGTTTAAAATTAAAAATAATTGATCTACAGTTCAATTCTTGGAAACTAGAAACTGGAAATTTTTATTACATCTAGGAAATCACAAAGAATTTATTGGATGGTTACAAATCAATTACCAAGCAAATTTTATAAGTTATTTGATTTCATATTTTTATAAAAATATAAATAAGAAGCAAGGTTGTGGGTTCAATACCTACATCAAGCCACCAGTGTAGTAGTAATGGAGGAACCTTGTGAAGGAACATTTTTATAGTGGGTCACATTTACCTTTATGAGCAAGGGTTGTGCTACCAACCATGAATTCCCTTATATCAAAAAACATGTTGGAGATTAACCAAAAATGACTAGATGCAATCAGTTGCGTTATATTGAGTAATGATGTAAAGTTTTCGGCTATTTTAAGGCAAATTTTTTTTAAAATGCTATCTAGTTTGATAATGCAATTAGCATGATATTCTTATAATTAGTAAAATCATTATTGTATTTTAACCTATGAAGTGTTAACTTAGTAGTAAAATTCTTGATATGAAAGTTGTACGTTATAGGTTTGATTGTAAAGATAGCAGTATTTCAAACTATTTCACCCATAAATCACACTTCACTTCGCGTCACTAAACTAATTGTGAAATAGCATGGGCCAGGCTAAAATAAAAATAAAAATGATGCCCCAAAATCTAACTAAATTCGCTTCAATAATTCTTTTTCCTAGTCATGCACATCACCTATCTAAGACGTATGTGTTATGCAGCATAGATAACACCTAATTTGGTGGCGAGTTTCATATTACTTGTTATAGTTCATGCAAACGAGCCAAAATACCATACTTTACGGAATCCAAAGGTTTATTCCATAAGGTCATACAAAATTCATATTATAGACCAAATAATACAGCATATTTACCCATTGAAAAGTTGCAAAAGCAATGGCACATTTGGAGGCAGACCACAAATCAAACCAAGCTGGCATACATGCGGCGAAACTATAATCCACGGATAGGCTTAGCTGTGTCATACGTGGAATATGAAATTGACCTAAATTGCATGATTTTTATAATTGACTGTCGTGGTATCGACATTTTCCTCGGTTGGCATCGATACGCACGAATCAGACATAAAAATAAATGCATGGTCGCTTCAGCATCAAAGCGTGAGGCTTCATGACGTGCAGCACGGTTTGATTTTCCATTATCCATATCTTGCTTAGTCACCTCTGCAAGTTGATATGCTATCCAAACATTGTTTTAAAGAACATCTAGTGAGGATCCATGCATAGCTGAAATTTGAAATGATCAAAGTACCTTTAAATGTGGGTGTGTCGTGATACTGCACGTTTTGGGTTGGGTTGTAAACTCAAATTTTAGTTGTTTAAACTCATTAGTGTTATCAAATTGAGTGGTTGGGCATTATTTCTTACTATTATGTGCAAGGTATGGATTTTTCTGGGCATTGTATCTTTGATGGTTTGAGCCTATCAAAAAATGTTGCCACGTCACAATTCTAAGAAAGTTAAAGGAAGACCAAAAAATACATGAGATGATATAATTAAATATGATATAAAGAAATAATAGATAGATAAGGATCTAGCTCTTCATAGAGGCAACTCACTGAAGAGAACTTATGTAGTTAATCTCATTTTGTTGGGAAATGGCTAGGATGATAATGATATTAGAGATATAGATTTGATTTACGTAACATTGTATATCTTTTTCTTTTTATTTTGTTTTCTTTTCCTTCTTTTTTCTTTAACAATAACACTACATTTTTAGAGATTGTCATTTGGAATGATGATAAGGTACTTGGTTTTCAAGTCAAAAGATATTCAAGCTTAGGTACAACCACTCAAAGAGTTTAGGCTTTTGATGAGTTGAGATTTGACAGCCCCCAACGTCGGATATGCAATGTCAGAGTCCTGACATTGCATACTCGACGTTGGGGCTAATAAGCGAGGTCAGATACTTGACGTCACCTCATTTGGACCTCGCCTATAAATACTGCACTTGGGCCCCCAGATGAGAAAGCATATAGAACATAGGAATTAGGGGGATAGTTTTGGTTTTCAGTTTCTTCTCTTTAAGTATGTTATTCTCAATGGATACCCGTAGCGTGATGTTTGTAATTGTACAACACCTTTGTTCGAGTGTGACGTACTTGGACATGTTACATGATTGGCAATAAAAATCAAGATTACTCCCATCATTGTAGCATCCACTTAGATTAATATTGTTGCTTTAATTATTTAATGCTTTCTTTAGTTAAATGTTTTCATTTATTGTTATTTACTATTCCTGTTATTAAGCGAAATGCGTATGCCTTAATCACAAGCATTTAAGTGTAGATACTTGGTAATCTAGAAGTGTATTGTTTGGCATAATCAGTGATGTACACTTGGCAATCCCATAAGTAGCCTCATGGAGTCTAAGACGTGTACGGACGATTAAGTGTGGATACTCATCACCCATAGGCCAGTTTAGATCTTGTTTTTCATTATTCATTAGTTTAATTAGTCCATCTCTTTATCATCATTAGGAGTAGTGTAGAATTAGAAACAACATCATACGCCTCACTTTGGACTAAACTATACATGACAAACCTACCACTAGTCCAAGTGTGAAGGTAGCGAACTACGATAAAAGCATAATGATTTAGATGCCACAACTAGTTCCATCTGTGGAATTTGATCGGATCGCACATGAACGTTTGTGATTCGTATGGTTGAGCATAGGGGTACCTCGCTGCTCATCATTGGCACTGTTGTCAAGGATGGTGCTAGTTATTTAGATTAGTTATATCATACACAATTGCTATAAAGGTACTAACAATATATCTTTTAGAAAATATTAAATCATGCACATTATAAACCAATAACAATGTCTCTCCCACACAAAAATGACAATGCATGGTATAGCAAACACATTCATTGGAGAAATAATGTGATATACGATGAAGAAGATTGGAATGATCAACCTTATGCAAGGATTTCTTATGATCATGACCACCTTGATGATACTCAAAGACTACATTCACCTAAGGTAGACAATCTTGGAGGAGATGATGTAGATCCTAGACTAGGGAAGGCCTCAAGGCATAGGACCTCCTCTAAATTTTAAAAAGATAAATCAAGGGACCTTGAGGAATACTATAGAAGCCATGGCGATTCTTCTAGTTCCTCATCTTCCTCTTCCCCTTCAACGTCTAGTTCTGACAAAAATGAATGTAGGTATAGAGATAGAGCTCCATTAAAGGGTCGAACTTAAAACTGAAATCGAACCCATGGGAAAAGTTGAAGAAGTCACCATGAACATAGAAATTTCCTTCACAATCTGTTTGATGATGATGAACCCCTATTGGCCACTAAGAGCCTAATGCATATCACAGAGGCTGTTAAGATATCTCACAGGCATCACAAAAAGAGTCGTTTACCTAAGCTTGACATGAACAATATTCGTAAATTTGTAGGTGGCTATGATACATATCTGCAACAACATTTACAAGTCTTCTAAGATGCTTGTGCCTTCTATAACATTGAAAGTGGATGGCAAAAGCTTAAGCTCTTTCCTAGGACACTAATTGATAAAGCTGAAGTGTGGTATAGATCATTGAGACCAAAGTCAATTTGACGATGGTCTACAATGCTAGAACTTTTCAATGAGAGATACCAAACCTATAAAAGAGTGTCCAATCTAAGGAGACAAATCCAAGAGTGGAAACAAGAACAACATGAGCCCTTGGACATGGCCTTTGATAGATATTATGCCTTACTGAATTAATGCCCAGGCTATGGTTTCTTTGAGGAAAAGCAACTTTACCACATCATAGATGGGCTTCGTAATGAAACAAGGGTGGTCCTTGGGATGTATGCCCTAGGGTAATTATACAAGCTCCAAGCCCATCAGATTAAAGAGATAATAGAGCATGTGGCAAAAGAAAAAGGAGGGATGTGTGAATGGGAGAATGTCAAGAAATCTCAATGGGACCCAACTCTTCAATCGAAGGAGGTCCAAATTTATGGTGAGGAAAATGAAACCACTTTCGATAAGGTGATTCCATAACAAACCTTGCCAATAGAGGAGTCTATTGATGATCTAGAAGTAAAGTTTAATAGGATGTCTAAACAGATAAATGAAAATGTCAGAACTCTTATTGAGATGGTCATGGAGAAGATTATTCAACACATGCCTAGCAAACATAATAAACAGAGGGCACAAAACTAAGAAACAGTTAGGAACACTTTTCGGCAAACGAGAAAAGTGGTTGATGAAAGTGAGGCTAAAGACTTCACCACAGACAAAGATGATGGATGTGACCTATGCATCTATGACCATCCAAAGGGCCAATGCCATGTGTTGTTGCATCTCTAGGAGTATTGGGCAAGTGCCTTAAATCCAAAATTTGTGCAAAAGCACATGCCTGAGAGAATTCCTCTCCCACAAGGTGATTATAGATAGTCCCACAACTAATCGTACCATCTTAGGGGGACTTATCCCTAGCCTCAACACAATCATCAACTGTAGTGGCAACAACCACAGCCATGGGCAAGGCCACCACCATATTAGCCATATCTACCAAAAATGCACGACTATTATGTTCAACACCCTATTTCTCCAACTAGTTCTGCATCCTCCACTTCAAATTACCACTACCACTGTCTTGAGTACCATCAATACATGACATCTGATGGGACACGATATTGTAGTGAGGACGCGATATCACGTACGCGATATTGC
>MNCI01002654.1:90915-102156 GCA_015680685.1 Gnetum montanum | reverse complement strand
AAGCTTCCTAGTGGTGTAAGAGACACTAAGGTCTAACCTAATCCTGGAAAGGCCTTGGTTGGCTCAGTTATGAGCTATCTCCTCACCCATCTATCAAGAAATTCACCTTCCTTACAAGGAAGGTGAAATCATCATTCATGATGACAATGTAACTCCCCCAGCTATCAATAACATAGATATAGAATAGGGGTCTAAAGTGGAGCTTCAAGAAGAAGCTCCTAGCCATGAAGAGCAAAACCCCAAGAGAGCCAACGATGATAACGATAAGCACTATGATACATTATGGGATGAACTCACTTTTAACATTATAATCAAAGGAGATGGTGAATACAAGCTTACGCAGACTAGGTCTTACTCACTCCCTAATCTTGCAAATATTAGGAAGAGTCTACACAAGTAAAGTTTACCTTAACCTCCCCATGCCTCTATGACCAAATACATTGATAGCCAAATAGCCTTATTTTTTCTCTTGCAACTTATTATATCTTTGTTATTTTATGCACATAGCCTATGCATGTAGCCTAAATATATTTGCATTATTACTTATTTTCTACAATCATTCTTTATTTTTAAACCTATGCCTGTGATGGCCTTAAATTGACAAAACTATATAACCTATGCCTGCGATGGCCTAAAACTATCAAAAGTTCATTTTATTATGATATCTTCTTTTGTTTAACCTATTATTACATTGATTTAATGTTACAACCAAAATGTAAATATAGCCATGTTTATAACATTTACTACTATAAATGCATATAGCCAAGAAATAAAAAAAAATATTCAAATTTAAAATCAAAAGGTCCATAACATGTAGCCATAACCAAAATGTGTAGCAATGATGCAAAATAATAATCATCCATAACATAATTTTGGCTAATCATAGCCATTAACATAAAGAAAAAAAATAGCTAATAGGTTAGATTGAAGGAATTTTCTGAGTAGCATCTAGAGGAGGAAGTGATGGGTCTTTCCCACACTCACCACTGGGGTTGCCAATGTCTCCTAAGGCCTAAAATGCAACAACATATAGCCAATTAGTAACCCATAGCCAAGATCATGACTTAAAACAAAGACTAAAGTATAGAATATATCAAACCTACAGAGATTTTGGCTCCATAACTTCTAGGAGTAAATGGAGAAGGCCTTTCTTAAAATGATGGAGGATCTAGTCCTCTATCATGTTGACCTAGTCAACATCCCCAAGATCAACATAAAAAGAATGCCGAATTTATCTATAGGAGTTCAAGTAGGAGGTTCATGAGTAAGATTAGTTGTAGTAGTATCACCCACAACCATAGTGATTTGAAGAGTAGGGGATTGCTCCACCTTAAGTGTACTTCAAAAACATTGATAACCATTCTTTGGTTAGATCCCTTGAATGAACAGTTCTCTCTTGTGTTGTTCAATTGACTTTTCCTTAAGCCATTTTTGGTAGACCCAAAAATCAGACTTATATTGACACTTATGGACATTTTGTGTCTTGCTTAACTCTAAGACCCAAGTGCAATGATCCTTCTAGTCCTTAACCTTTTGGGAGATGAGGTTCATCTGCATATGTTGCTTTGCCACCTCTCATATAACCACTACTTTGTCCTAAACAACATGTCAGTAATAGGTCCAAGTCATCTCCTTGGTCTATAACTACCCCAAGTTAGCCACTTAGGCTTTTACAAAGGCTTTAAGGTCTCAAAGATCCCTAATAGTACCATCCTACCTTTGAACCTTTTCTGTCAAGGCCACAACTATTCGTTGGACCTCTCTAGTTTGCATGAAGATTTTGCGCATGACATTGTTAAATTAGTGATAGTGTAGTACAACATCATGGGTACACTAAACACATAAGAGGAAAGTCTATTCAAGGAGTCTACCTCCATGTCTCTACCAAGGTTGCAATCCACATACGATACTACAAAAAGCATAAAATACAATCGTAAGACAAAACCTAATATAGCCATAATGTAAATAAAGCTTATGACCAAAATCCTTACCTATATTAGGTGCAACCTGATGCAATCAATTGATGATGTCCTTAGCCATACCACGCAGGAAGTCAATTTTGTCTAGGATCTCTACCCATGGTTTCGCACAAACCTTAGGGATGGGAGCTTGTGCTAGTGTCTTAGGAACTACTATAAGCATAATAATCATCAAAAGGTTAGGATGATAGCCAAATATAACCAATGAAATCTAATGAAAATAGTAAGTCATAAGCATACCTAACTCCTCCTCCTCCTTTAGTATGATGATGGGAGAGGGACATGGTACTACCTCATGAAACAAGGCATCTAGATAATCTACACTAACATTGGTAAGTCCTTCAACCATAGGTTTCTTTAGGAGTGCCTCTTCTGCATGCCTTTGTTCTACCTTTACAGTAGCTTGCGCTACTATAACCTGACACTTATCTATAAGCATAGCACATAGAAAACTAGTCAACACATAAAACCATAAAGTAGCCACAAAAGTATAAAACATGAAGTAGCCAAAGTTAAATAAAGCATACCTACAATTTCCTACTATGATGGATTAAGCTTAACCTTAAGCTTTTTCAAGGTAGGTTGATCTGATGCTAGGGGTGCCTCCTCCATAGGCCTCTTGAGTTTCTCTCTAGGTATCCTTTTAGCCTCCACCTATTGTCATTTGGCATCTTGAACACTACTAGAAAACAAGAGGGGCTCATCATTATCAACACTATTTGGAGACTCATATTACCTAACATCAATATTCTTAGTGGTGATGAATAATGTTTCATCCATCCCCTCTAGTGGGTTCTAGGCCTATACTTTTAGATAAATGTGCTTTATCCAAGGCCTAGAAAGTTGGCTTGGGTCTTGGGAAATCCATTGCCCATTCTTATACACCACTTGAAACTCTACAAACCTTTTTAGATAACCTGCAAAAAATGCAAAGTGCATATGGATTATCATAGAGGTGTCAACATGGAGTCTAAGGATCTTCTTTCGAAGCCCAATAGCCAAAGTAGTAGCCTAATCAAATTTGATGCCTCCATTAAGACCTTCTTAAAGGTCCACCCTGTGCTAGGCCAGTTATGTTCTTTTCCGATACTAGTTTGGGGAATGCATGAGACCTAAACAAAGGATATGATTCCTTGGCATCAGGGTTTGTGAAGCTATCCATGAAAATTTTAGAGTGGCCTATGCTAGCACCAAGCCACTCTAGAACTTCCTCAAGATGGCCTAATTCTCTCATTGTCCTTATGGGAACCTTTGCCCATCTACAGGGACACCAAACAAGTTACAAAAGAGGCCAGCACCAACATCAATGTTTAGCTTAACACCTTAGATGATGGTGCTGAAGCGACTAACCTCCTCATCAAGGGAGTTGACAATATGCAACATATCTATAGTAGGAATGGAAGGAATAGGTGCCATAAATACATTAAGAAAACCTACACACTTGATGTTTGCTTGAACATATCTAGGTGCCTACCCCTTTAGCCACTTTTGTGCTGATGTTACATCACCAAACTTCAAGTTGAGAGTGTCCTCATGATGTGAATGTGAAAGTGGAATAGTGACATTAGTTGAGGTGGAAGGTCCTACAAAGCAATAGCCAAAGGTTAGCATCCATATGAGAAATTTCAAAAACCAAGAAAAGAAATAGAAAACTTAAAGCCATAAAATACTAGAAGCTATATGTTCACCTTTACTTTTCTTCTGTGGTATGGAGGTCCTAGATGGAAGGGTTTGATCCCTACTATCAACAGGTATCAACTAGTTGTGCATCATCCTATCATCCTTGTCCCAATCCAAAACCATAATGAAAGCTTCCCAAGAGGCATGTCATGTGGTGGAGTATTGGTCTTGGGAGGATCAATGTAGTACAAAATGCCAACTAGCTTTGCTATGATGAGAATAGGCCTCAAGAAGACCCTACATAAAACAAAGCAAAAACATTGTGACTAATTAGAATTTCTTAAAAAATTTAGATAAAACATGTATTTAGAGGTGAAATTAGCATCTGTAAAATGCTCTAAAGTGTTTATCTAAATTTTCTTAAGGAATTCCACAAGAAAGCATTATTACAACTTGTCAAAGAAAAAAAAATACAACCTATTAGAGTTAGAAAATTATGAAAAAACATCTAGTTGGAGGTGAAATTAACCTTTGTAAAAATCTCTAAGGTGTTTATCTAAATTGGATTAAGAAATTCCATGAAAGCATTATTACCATATTTTATAGCCTTTATAGCCAAAACTATATCTTAGTCTAACTTATGCATAAATTTAGAAAAAAGTATGATAAAATTAAAAAAATCCATGTAGCCATAAAAAAACTAAAATTAAGCATATCAACTGATTCTATTTTGCATAGTGTACTACAACCATGAGTTTTTCCATGATTCACATAGCCTTATCAAAAAATCATAAAAAATTCATTTGAAGTCCAATCAGAGTAATTCTACCTACATTGGAAAGCTGAAGCTAGGGACTATGCAGCCATGAATAGGAAATAGCAAAAAAAATTTCCATTTTCTTATGAAATTTTCACAAATCTACATCAAATTACAAAAGCAACACAAATAATTGAATTGCACAACATTAGGAAAACAACCATAAATTCCTCATTTCAAAGCCAAATTAAATGAGACAATAACATTAGGAAGCTTAAGCAAATGGATAAAAAATCCATAACCTTTAATTTCATACATATGCAGCTATTTCATCGAGAAAAAATACACAATGTTGCTTGCTTTTTCATAGCAAAACTTGAAAAATCTCAAAGCCTAAATTTCAGATAGCCATTAAAATAGTTAAAATACCCAAACTCATTAAAATGTATTTAAATTCACATAAAATAATGGGGTAGGATTTTGTTAAAATTTAAATTTAACAAATCCTAAGGCCTAGATCTGAAGAAAAATTTCCATACTCCAAGATTTTGAGAAAAAAACACAAACTTGCAAGCCCTATTTTCAAAATCAAATCTAAAAAAGCTAAACCTAAAACAACTATATATCTACATGGAAGTAGCCAAAATAGGAGATGGTATTTCATCAAAATCCCATTTTAATCCCTTTACTGGAGTAGTTATGAAAAAATGGCCTCAACATCTAAAAAACAAAGGACTAAAGAAATCACAAAAAATAAAGGCAAAAATAGCTAGAATCTCCTACCTCGGAGTAGTGAAATATGGGGCCTAAATGGAGATAACCCTAGGAACCCTTGTTAACTCCCTTGAATTTTCATCCATCCTTTGGATTGTAGTATTCTTTCTCTTTCCTCTTCTCTATTTTTGTGCCATTACAGGCTCAATGTTGAGGAAGATAGAAATTGGAAGAAGATAGAAGTTCTATGTTGGCTATAGGGGAGATGGAAGGATTCCATGCTAAAGATTAGTTGTAGCTACCACAAGGACCTCTGTCAAAGCTCTCCTCCAATGCATTTTTGCTGAAGAATGATAATTATGATTAAAATTTACAAAAATTGATTGATAAAACCCATCTAAAACCTAAATGCAATCCCAGCTTCTAATTCAGTGCACTATAACTACAAGTGTACTAAAGAAAAAACTGGGAAATTCTATTTCACATTAGGTTTTAGGCGGAAAAAACTTCATGTTTCAAAATTTTAAATTGAAGGATTGTGGGTCCTACCATGTGCCTTCACTTTTGGCCAAAATTTGCATCAATGCTGAGATTTTTTGCCCAATTTGACACTTCAATCATTATGGCAACCTTGATTTTATACATCCATGCTAGGAATGCCATGCCTGACATGGAAACATGTCCATTCTTCTAAAAATTCATTAGCATTACAATATCTTTCTATTTTTAGTAACCTAGACTAACCTTTTTCAACCCCAAGTTTCCAAATTTTGGTAAAAGATGAGCAAGGCTAGGTACCATGGATTTCCACATTAGGGCAACAATGCCTAGAATGGAAGAAAGGGATTAACACTTACTCTTGCCTTCGAACACTCATCTAGCATAGGTTTTATTTCAAAGTGGGCCCAACATGACCTAGAACTCCTCTAAGCATCTCTAGTAACCTTAGAACCTCACAAAACCTAGTCAAAATTGGTCAAAACTAGTTGAAATCTAGGATTTGATGTGTTCCAAACTAGGTAAGGATTCTTCCATGATGGGTCCCTCATCCTTAATTTGGATAGATTGGAAGAAGCCAAAAATGACCAAACTTGATGGCCTAATGACCATTTCCTAATGCCTGATATTCCCTACACCTTGCCAGAATCCTTTAGAGCTTTTGAAAGCATCAAAATGGGTCAAAAATCGTAAAAATCTATCATCCCCATCTCATCCACTATGAGCATACCATTCCCAGCATGGAATAAAGGTGAAGATTACATGAGACAGTTAGAAACCTCCAAACTATCAAATCTTGACATCCAGCATTAACCATTGACATCGGTAACCATGAAGGTTGACATGCATGGTCAATTCACTATCGATTGAGCCTAGATCTAACTTTTTCCACTAAGAGGGATCTTTTTCAAACTAATCCTTCCACCCTTAGTGTGGAAAAAGAGGGTAAATATTGAAAACCCTCTCATAGCCCCCAAAACAATCAAATCTTGACCTTAGTCATTGATGACCAATTCCATTAACCTTGTGAGCACTCATGCATAGCCAAATTGATGAAAAATGATCAAAAAATCTTTTCTTGTAATTTTTCACATTGAGCATGGAATACCTAACATGGAAAAATGGGATAACCCCAAAAAATATCTTATGACCCTTGAAATAGTCAAATTTCAATGTCAAATGATAGCAAGCAACATTGGGAACCTTGTAAACATGCATGCATGCTCAAAAGTTACCATAGAGGATCAAAAATATTTCCCCAAAATTTTTTATGCTAAGAATGGAAGCTCCAATGTGTAAAAATATGGGGGGGGGGGGGGGGGGGGACCCTTGGAACAACCAAATTTTGACATTGAATGTTAGCAGTCAATGCTAGCAACCTAGGAAACCTGCATGCATGCCCAAAAATGATCAAAAGCTTTCTCCCTATTTTTCTATTGTAAACATGAAATCCCTAGTGTGGAAAAATGGAGAAAGTTAAAAGAAAGCCTGAACAACCTTAAAATAACCAAAATTTGACATGAAGTAGCAACAGTCAACACTAGCATCCCTAGAGACCCCGATGCATGATTGAAAGTGAACATAAAGTATCAAAAATATTTTTCCCCAATTTTCCACACTAACCATGGAAGCCCAAATTTGGAAAATTGGGAAAGTCCAAAAACCACTTAAAAAATTTTAAAATGATCATTTTTGACTCCAAACACTAGTCCTCAACCTAGTAGCCCTAGAGGCTGACATGCATGGTTGATTGAAGTCAAAACTAGGCTAGATCGGAGTTTTATGTTGTCTCCATGCTACGAATTCCCCCATCCATGATACTCAACATGGAAATCAAGGGGAAAACCCATTTGGAGTCCATAACTACCTTATAACAACATTAACCAAACTTGTATGCATTCTAGGACCTTGCCAATATCATTTGAAACTTTCAAACTTTAAGAAACTAATGTCAGAAGGCCAAAAATTCATTCCCCTTTTATTTCCATTCTAAACTCTCCATACTAAGTGCCAAAACTTGACACCAAACCCTAGTCCTCAACCCTGGTAGCCCCAAAGGTTGATATGCAAAGTAGATTAAAGTTAAAATCAGCCTAGATTTAAGAATGCATGGTTCTTCCACACTAGGAATCCATTTTTCCATGTTGAGGATAGCTTCCCTAATGTGGAAACTCAATTCGAAAACTCTTTGAAGCTCCTCAACACCTGAAAATGACATCAAACGATCTTTCATGCACTCTAGAACCTTAGTAGTAGCTATTTAGAGTCCTTAAACTTTTTAAAATTGATCCTAAATAGCCAAAAATATATTTACCATTATTTTCCACACTGATCTCTCTATACATAGTGTGAATGAAATGGGGAAAGCCAAAAAGCCACTTAGGGATGCCCAAGACTGCTAAATTTTGACATGGATCCATAGCCCTTAACCCTAGCAACCTTGATAAGTAACATGCATAGTCAATTATGATCTAAATTAGGATAGATCTAATATTCTTACTTTCTCCATGCTAGATTAACTTCTCTAATGTGGAAATAAAGGGGAGAAGTTGATTTTCTAGTTTTGAAGGCAAGATGACACTCTTGGAAGTTAAAGATCTTCGCCAAAGAAACCTAGGACCTCATAACCTTAATATTTTTCTCATTTGATCTCATTTCAACCTCTAAAACCTATTCCCCTCATTCTTCCATGCTAGAAAAACTCACCTAGGATGAAAATATGGGGAAGAGCTTAAGTACCCTTAAACAACCTTCAAATGTGCCCAAAATCATCTAGAAACTTGCAAAATTGAAGTTTGCAATCCTAGGGACCTAGAAACCTAGTTAATGTGCCTCAAAATCACTCTGAATTCATAAATTAAGTGCCCCCTATTTTTCCTTATTGAGGATACTATGCCCAGCATGGAAGAAGGGGGAAAAGCCATTTCAACATCTATTGAGACTCAAAATAACCTCAAATTGCCTCAGAACCAAGCCAAGAGATGCAAAAGTTTTAGGTCTAGACTTCAACTACCTATTTGATCATATTTTTACTTTGATTTTGATTATTCATGCTAAAACCCTTCTTTTCCATGTTGGAAAACATGGAAACAAGCAGGGAAGGCTTTAGAACCTACTTTTTAGCCTTTGTAGATCTTCGAAGTGCTCAATCTTGAAGGATATGGACCTACACTATGAGAAGGTCCTGGGACCTCAATTTTGAATCCTTGAGCACCTCAAAACCTATTTTTCATAATCTCCATACTAAGGGTCCTTACTTCCACACTAAGCTCAAGGTGAAAGNTGTTGACCTTCTATGGCCTTTATAAAGCATTATATGTTCTTTGTTTGTCTTATTATAGCTCTAGTTGCCTTTTTTTTGCCCTTTAAATGGTATCAAAAAGTGGGGTTTGACCTTCCCTGACCACTATTTGACACCATATGACCATGGTGAACTAAGGCCCTAAACTAGCATCATGGTCCACTAAAACTATAAACTAGCATCATGGTTTGCCAAGTCCTTAAATTGGAAACTTTTTAACGTCTATTGATCATTTGTAGCCTTACTCTTCATACTCCCCTTTGTTTGACCTTTATGAATTAACCTTATCTCATTAATAACCTTGGATGGCCTTTATTGCTTTAGATTTCCATATGTTTTATTGCATTTTAACATTATTTATTTACTTTTACCCAAGTACCACTTAATACGATTTTGCTTGATGTGTAGGAGCAAACTATGAGTACCTAGGAGCAAAAAAATTTGCCTTTGCATCTGCATGGATTTCACGATAATATTAAATCGTGTATCAACCCTAATTGCCTAGATCTCAAGCCTGAAAGTCTTGTAGACCACATAGCCTCAATAGAGAAACCTATAGAATGGCCTGAAAACCTAGTCAAAACCCTTAACTTAGAAGCAAGAGACATAACCAAAGGCCCTCTAGTTGAGGTTCCTATCACAAAACATGGTAGTGAGGAGAAAACCCTTAAAATAAGTTCCTTACTAGAGCTTCAATGTGCCCAAGATATTACCAAATTCTTACAAAACAACATTAAGATGTTTTATTGGTTATATGAAGATATGCTAGGCCTATACCCACATCTAGTCTAGCAAAACATCATACTCGGTACTAGAATTAAACCATTTAAGAAAAAAGTGCACAACATTAGACCTGATTTAGCCTTGGTAGTTCCCAATGAAATCTCAATGCTCTACTAAGAAAGTTTCATTAGGGTTATTAATTATGTACAATGGGTATCAACATAGTGTTAGTCCCTAATAAAAATGGGAGTATCCTTATTTGCATCAATTTTTAAGACCTACATAAAGAAACCATCAAGGATGAATTTTCTTTACGTAGTATTGATCAACTTATTGATACTATGATCAAACATGCCTTGTTGTCCTATATGGATGGATTCTTAAGATATAACCAAATTAGGATTCATTCAAAGCATCAACTTAGCATGACCTTTATGACCCCATGGGCTACTTTTTGTTATACCATGATTCCCTTTTCCCTTAAGAACACTAGAGCAACATACCAAAGAGCCATGACCTATATCATCAATGATTACATGTTAGGTTTGCTTAATGATTATGTAGATGACAAAGCCATGAAGTCTAAGAGAGTCAACGATCATACCAATGACCTAAATCTTCTAGTTAAATGATGTCTCAAATACATGCTTAGGCTCAATCCTAAGAAGTGTGTCTTTGGTGTCAAGACTGGTAAGATGCTTGGCTTTGTAGTCTCTAAAGTAGGGATATGTGTAGATTTTGATAAGGTTAAGGCCATATAAAAATTCACAGCACCTACCAATATTAAAGAGCTTCGAGGATTACAAGGTAGATTTTAGTTTATTCATAGGTTTATCACTAGGCTTATGAATAAGTTATAGCCTATGCAACACCTTCTCAAGAAAGGAGTTCACTATGAGTGGATGGCTCAATGCCAAGAAGCCTTTGAAAACTTTAAGCAAGAGTTGATACAACTATCGATAGGCTATCCTCCACAAGAGGGTAAACCATTTTACATTTATCTTTCCATCTCTGATACATCCATTACCTCTCTAGTCTATCAAAAATGTGATGATAGGGAAAAAATTCTTGTATACTATTTTAACCATACATTCATAGTGTTGGCGACCGTTTGGGACGTGACCGTCAACGAGTGTCCTCAAACAAGATTTAGGTGTCTGCTGGTCTCTGGCAACACCAAGGCCTAGATACCTCCAAATAAACTCAGTAGTTAATGTGAGTATGTGTATGTGCTGTTGCGGCATGCGGTTGTGAGAAATGTAACGATTCCGCTGTGTGTAAACTACAAATGACTTACTTTAAAAATATTCAGCCAACTTTGCCAAGTATTCTGAGTTGTTGAAAATTTCCTATTTTGTTCAACTGCCTAGTCTACGTGGTCCTTATAATACCTACTTGTAACAAATAAAATTTTGCAAAAACATTTGAGCACAACTCTGCAATCTACTCCTAATTTTCCCCAGAGAAAGAGATAGTTCCACAAGAAAACTAGAAATAGAGCAAGATTCAATGGAAATAAGCAGAAAAGAAAAGAAAGCAGATTTGTGTAGACCTCAAATATTTAAACAAGGTAAAATTACATGAGTAAAAACTTCGCAATAAAGCTATCCCAAATTCAATATCTACAAATTGTTTAAACTTCCAAGGCG
>MNCI01002654.1:56997-90630 GCA_015680685.1 Gnetum montanum | reverse complement strand
GCAACAAGAATAGTAAGAGCAATCTAAAAATCCCAAAATTACTTGCCAAGGATGATACTATCTAAACCACTAGCTAAACAATTTAAACAAAATAAAAAATAAAATGCATAACTCACAGGACCATGACAAAAACGCTGAAATATTTACTCTAGCAAGCCATCTTACAAGCAATCGTTCAAAATTTCTTCTTTACAAAGCTCTTCTCAAGACCCCAAGAGTGTCTCCAAGTGAGAGCCCAAGTGTGATCCCAGTGTCTTCTCAAAAGTGTGATGTATGAGACCTTCCAAAAGTCTCTTCTCCAAATTATCCTTCCAAAATCCCCCCTCCTTTTCAAAGTGCTGATGAAGCCTTTTTATAAGGTTTACAAGGTAGTTACATGCCAAAATATCCTAGCTAACTTTTCTCCCAAGTAACTTGGCCAACCAATTAGAAGTTTACTTGCCCAACAAGCTAGGAGGTTACTTTCCCATTTAATTAGGAGGAAGTTAAAAAGTTATTCATAAAGTTAGGGGGAATTAATTAATAAATATTATGAATATTTCCTTTGAAAGTAGTTTATTAAAATAAGTCTAAATTCCCTAATCTAATTTAATTTAATTTAAATTTTAAATACTAAGTGTTATTAATCTCTAAGATTTTACCATAAAATTATAATATAATATAATATCCACCTTATTGGTGGTAGCGGTAGTTAATTTATCCTTTCTTATTCCCGATAATTGAAGTTAAAATTCAGGATGGCCGAAATACGAGCCTGAAGGTGAAGGCACCGATGCTGCAACTGCCCGCAATTGATTCAAAATATCTTCTTTAGCCAAAAATCGTTACCAGAAACTGCCATCACAAGAGAAGACTCAGCCGCCGCGTTAGGGAACGTCGTTGTGTGTTCCATAAGGATCTGCAACTATTGTAACCTCTGGCCTTCGAAAATGCCCTCTGTCTATGATAACTAGTAAACTGTCTGGCTTTCAGAATTTTCGTCCAACATTTGGTGTAGATTTTTCAAGCGACATCCATCAGGGTTTTAAAAACATTTGTTGTTGCTACGGATGAAAACCCAAATTTGTCGCGCAAGATAGGCATCCATTCTTCTGTAATCCACAAGTGCCTCTACTGGAGTCAATAATATATCTGTTGCATCCCACCCTAAACTGGCCTCAGTTCTATCTGAATTTCTCCACGTGATTGCTGCCTGAAACCCTCTTTAAATCAGCTCATCGGTGAAAGAAGGGCCTCCCACGTGCTCCACAAACTCAGGTTCGGCGTCTGGTGAGTCGACAACATAGTGGCGCAGTCTAGAACGGCAAGCTAAACGAATTGCCCCAAAACCACAGCATTCAGTTCTACTTTTTTTCTGATTTCGTTTTTTCTCCAGTAGCGCTAACAATGGGCCTTTGGTCATACATGAATTTGGATTTTTCTACAATACATAAACCTTTACATCCTTTGATAATTTTAAATCCATGAATTCAAAACCAGTTGGTAGTTNAATATCTTGGCATTTTAATTTATTTTCCAAGAAGGCTTCAACATCAAGATTATTTACCAGGCTTGCTTCTCCAAGAATACCCATTACTCACAATACTAAACTGCAAATTTACAACCAGGGATTGTGCTAATATTTTGAACAAAATATTCCAACTGCTCCATGTAATGGCCAAATGTGCCAACACATAGCCCATGAGACATGATACACTGAAGTCGAGAAGTATTATCTAGCACTAGTCTTCTCTTTGAAGAAATGGAGACACTACCTCTTTAGAAGCCAAGTCAACTTAATTTGCAAGGACAACATACTCAAAGTTGTAATGACCAACATCTATGAAAGTAGTCATATAGCCCCATGGAAAACCATAACTGTAGAGTTTGATCTCCATTACATCTATCAATCCTCAACAAAAGATTAAGCTATAGCCATACAACCCACAGTTTCACTTGTTGACCACCAAGTAGCCATAGATCCTAAGTTCCCTAATCAACACATTAACATAGTTAGAGATGGCCTAAGCATTATGAGGTAGTTATGAACTTCCATGGAGCTTCAACCACACATGGGGCTAGTGCTGCTACCATCGTGACATTCCCATATGGTGAAATCCAACCCTTTGCCTATTTTTTTGAATTTCCATGTACCAACAACATAGCAGAATATGAGAATTTTATTAGAGGAATGATGGTAGCTCATGACCTGGGAATTAAAAGCCTAGTCATCAAATGCAATTCACAACTCGTGGTTAACCAAGTAACCGAAGTCTATCCATGAAAAGCTACGTAGTTATAATAAGCGAAATGTGTGATCTAGGTAGAGAATGGTATCAGATCCATGTTGCTATTAGAATCACCTCTAGTGTTGTGTGTAGTTGCTATTAGTCATAGATCATAGAACTAAGACATGTAGTAAGGGCTGATGAATAGGAATGTAAGTCNACAAACTTTGACAAAATTACGATAAATGTTGAACATAAGAGAAAGAATGAGAGGAACCTATAAGAGTTCTTGAAGAGGATGCCATGGTTATTGCAGAGGTTGTCCTTCATTACCTCATTGCACAACTTACATTCCTATTCATCAGCCCTTACTACATGTCTTACTTCTATGATCTTTTACTAATAGAAACTACACACAACACTAGAGGTGATTCTAATAGCAACATGGATCTGATACCATTCTCTACCTAGATCACACATTTCTCTTGTTATAGCTACTTAGCTTTTCATGCATAGNACCAATTGTGCTTCAATTTTTTCCATCAGAGGAAGTTGAAAAATGGTTAGATGATGGATATAAGTATGTTCACATCATAGAAATTGATATTCATATCCATCCACATTTCAATTATAGACTACAATGCCCATATTGGATTGTGCTTGTTTACCGTAAGTTTAAAAACTTTAATGACACAATCATAACACAGGAAAAGGGTCACCTAGAAATAGATAACCTTGTAGTCACACTCCCTAATTTTATGCTTTCTTTGTATGATTCGAATTTATTTTCTATTTTGATGTTGATAGCTTACATACCTTTAGATATAGTACCTGATAGTATTTATTCTACCATAGAAACACATCTAGTTTTTAAGTTATTTGATACAATGAGCATAAAAACGTTGTTGCCCTTAGGCCAACAAGCAACCCATGTTGGCACAACAAACCTAGAATATGGAGCTAGAATTAATATAGAAGATTTGCTAGTACACACTCAATATCCAAATCTGACTAATCTGCAAGAAGAGTTTTATGACTACATTAAACCTAAGAAAGGAAAGACCAGTAAACATAGGTATCAAGTTCACTTGAAACCTTTAAAACTCATTGATGTGGATCCTTTTAGCACTTAAATTTCTAGATGTAGGAGATCTACCACACTCTTCTCTAAAGATAAGTCTCTAGATCTGATCCCACATAGTCAGACAAAATCTGTAGAGCAAATAGAATAAGAAATTAATGAAAAAGTAAAAGTTGTTGAAAAAATGGAAAAGTTGTTCAAGAAATTAAATATTACAATGGATGTTGAGAAGGTCCTTAGACCTATTCCATCCCAAGGAAAGGAGAAAACTATCATTGAAGAAGTCTCTTCATCGACACCTCAAGAAGCTGAATGACAAACAGAAGAATCATCATCTGAATCTTCTGAAGCCTTTGTAGTAGAAACCTCTACTCCTTCAGTAGATACATCATGTTTGCATACAACTATTCAATGACATGACAAACATTATCACTGTATGGAATGCAATGCATTGTTAAAAATTAATATGAACCAAGGAGAAGAAGACAAATAGGAGAAAGTTTCTAAGGAAGCTATTTATGTATTTCCCTTGGAAAAAGAGTATCACAACTCCAGCAAATTCCATATAGTTACAAAACTAGGAAAACCAACGTATATCTAATTTAGTAGATGCTACACATAGTGTAGGTGAAGATACTCATCAAATATTAGATAATACTCAAAGAATAGTAGAAACATATGAAAAACATAGTGCCTCATTTGAGTATCTAAGACAAGACATAAAATAGATTCATTAGATATGGGTTTCAAAAATAGCAAGTAGTGGCTCTACAACTACAACATCCACTATTGCTACTTCAAAGAAGCCTCTTCCTTTTTCAAGCTCACCTCCATCAATTGGAAAATCTCATAGAGCTAGGTGGAGAGCAAAAGAAAAGAAAAGAAAAAGCAAGGAGAAAATTGTAAGTTTCAACATAGCAAACCCTGATGAATCATCAACAGAATCTAAAAAAGAAGCTTTACCGGATAGTGAAGAAGAATTCTTAGTAAAATGGATAGGTGGATTGTTTAAAAACCCTATAGATCTATCTGCTATCTTGGTTAGAAAAGCAAGGAATAAAACTCCCATATTTTCCATGGATAATAAGGACATGAAAGGACATCAAGAGACGGTTGATGCCATATAATGTTATTCTCTTAGAAAAGAAAGAGTCACAAATGGCTATATGGAATACAACATATAATTTCTGTGGTATATTAAGGACATGGTAGAATCATATTCCTTATAATATTAAAAGGAAATTAATTAATATCCAAAAAATAGTTTTCTTAAATGCCACTATCAAAGAATTTGTAGGAAGTAAAGAGAATCAAGATAATATGTATAGGGATAGATACTACAAAGCAAGGCTATACTATATTCAAGACTTACCGATGTTCTTGAATGATATGGAACAACTTTATTACAATGGAAAATTAATGCACGATGTAGGAGATAAAGAACATTTACTTCGTTGCTTACCATAACCATTCTATAAGAAATACCTTGCTAAATTAAAAAGGCAGAATTTTTTTTAGCTGAAATGAGTTTTGGTGCTATACGCCAATTTCTCATGGATATAAATAGGAAAATTTGTTATAATCAATAGGCACAAAATCAAATTAGAGAATTACCTAGTAAAATAGGAAAATCATTATGTTTAGAACTATGTTCAGAGGATAAATATCTTAAGTCATCACGTTCCCAATATAGGAAGCCAAAAAGACAATTCCGTAAGCTACAAAATTAATGGCATAGAAAATACGATTCATGCCCCACACAACCATTTAGGATGTTTCAAGGAATGTTTAAAGGAAATTTTAAGAAAGTGTAGAGAAATTAGATAAAATTTTTCTTATGTAAGGGAAATCATTTTTCCAACAAATGTCCTAAAAAAGATGAATACCCAAATAAGATAAATTTTATCATAAACCATAATCTCTTTGAGCAATATTATGAGTTTATTAGTGATGAAGATACACCTTTTGTACAAGGTAACATCCTTTTACTTTACTTTGAGTTTTATACTAATGGTAGCAGTGGTGTATTGTCTGAATCTGAGATTCCTCCAATCTCTTATACAACTTTTCCCATGGGGGGGATTCAAATGATTCTGATGTAATTTTTTATGCTAATATGAATCACGCTTCTACATATAGATATAAACATCATATAAGGCATAAAAAGTAGAGGCAACACAAGACTTTGGATACTAATCCCATATATATAGAATTAAGAGAATAGTTAAGGAAATTAGAGAAAAAATTAAAAAAAGTATCACTTGAAGACATTCATGAATATATTGTTATCCAACGACAAGTACAACAAAATAAAGAAGAAATGAAACTCTTTAAAAGATAGTTTTAAGAATATGAATATATAGATTCACAACCAATTCCTTCTTCTACTGAATATCATGATGATCTTGAGCAAATATTAAAACAACATGAAGAAGACGAGAGGAAGACACAAGATTTTGAATCTGATTCTAAAGCAGGAATAGAAATAGAAGCCCTCAAGATAAACAATCCTCCAACATCAAATTTAGAAAGATACATATGGTGACAACATAGGATTCAACAATTGTAGACTTTTATCCAATGGGCTACACATGAATTAGAACTCCTGAAAATAGAAGAAAATAGTAAACAAAGGAAGAAATATGAGGAAGAAACAAAGTCTATAATGCCAATTCAAGTAGTCAATAAAAAAAAGGTAATTAGTACGCATTTATCTATATGTACATTTAGAATAAAATTACCTTCATATAAGCGATACCCAATAGATGCTCTAATTGACAATGGCACTGAGATCTCCTTGGCAAGGACTAGTATCATTCGTATAGAATTTTGGGAAGAAGAAGAAAAAAAATACATCTCATTCAACACCCAAAAGAAATCTATAGATCAAAAGGCAGTAATTCCAATCTTATCACCTTCTAGTAGGATTATTCACATTACTATTTATGGTTTTGATTTTCCATCTTAGGATTTTCTTGTAGGAACTGATAACTTAAGTCAATTAGAACCATACGCAATACATTCTACTTACATTAGTTTTCAGTATGATAAATTTGATAGAAAAAGTTCATATTGTAGTAGGTATCCTTTATAGATAAAAACAAAATAACATAATAATAATCAATGGGTAGTAAATCAAGTTGAAAACCTTGATAATGAATTTCAACATATAAAACAAAAATTATTAACATTAGCATCTAACAATCCAACTTGCTTTCACCACAAGAAAGAACACTGGTGTCATATAGAATTGCAAGACAAGTTAAAGCTTAAAGCAAAAGCTCACCATATAAAAATGTCTCCTACACTACAAAAAGAATGCAAAGAAGAGATCAAACAACTATTAAATAAAGGCCTTATACAACATACCACAAGTATGTTTGCCTATGCTACTTTCTATGTCAATAAGAGAGTAGAATTAGTATGAGGAAAGAAAACGCTTGTGGTAAATTACAAGCTATTAAATGATCTCATTAAGTCTATCTAGCATCCTATTCCAAATTAGGATGATATATTTCAAAAACTCCTCCATACTCACATATATTCAAAATTCAATCTAAAATCTAGTTTCTAGAAAATGTAGGTCTACCTTGAAGATCGATGAAAAATGACATTTATAGTGCCAAGAGGATTATACGAATGCATAGTATTACCCTTTGGTATAAAGATGGCACCTTCAATCCTCAAATAATGCATGGATCACATTTTTCATATTTTTATTTTTATAATGGTTTACATAGATGATATATTAATAATGAGCAAAAATCCATGAGAACACTTAGAACATCTACAAATATTCTATGATCTAGTTGATAAAAATGTTTTGGTGTTATCGCTAACCAAGATGATTATTGCTTATCCTAGTATTAAATTTTTAGGATTAGAAATTACTAATGGGAAAATTGCACTATAGAATCATGTTCTAGGATCCATCAAAAATTTTCTAGATGAAATCAAACACAAGGTCCAACTCCAAATATTTTTAGGCTATGTTAATTATGTTTTTTGGTTTTACAAAGACCTTGCTAAAGATAGGAAAATTTTGAATGAACAACTTTGTAAGAATCCAAAACCTTGGTCTTCACAACATACAGCCATAGTTAGAAAGATCAAAGTGCATTGCAAAACACTACCCCAATTATGACTACCAACAATAGGTACACTTATATTAGAAACTAATGCATCATATGAATTTTGGGGTGTAGCTCTTAAAGAAGATTTGGAGGAACTAACTCACATCTATCACTATGCCTTAAAAAAAATTCACACCTAATTAACTAAACTACCATAATACTCACAAGGAGTCACTGGCCATTGTTAAAGGCATAGAGAAGTTTAGATTGTTTCTCCAAGAAAAGAAATTTATCATTATGAGTGACCTCAAACACATAGGAAAATACATCAATGCAAAGAACCTAAATAAAGTTGTTGATGCACATCTAATATGTTGAGCATTATTTTTAGCAAATCTTTATTTTGAGACATAGTATATAAATGATCAATTTAATTTCTTGGCTAATTTCCTTACTAGAGAGTTCCACCTCTTTGAGAACTAACTTAGCTTTGAGTGTTTTGTGTTTTGTATATAGATTTGTTGGTTTTTGAAGGCTAGACCATGAGATCAACAAGGAGGATCAAATCCTACCAATCTTTTGAGATATATATGCCAGTATTAGAATAGGTAGCTTGTAGAAAGTATCATGAATCTTCAAGGGATATTTTTGTGTCCATGAGTCAAACCATTTTACCTTTCTACGAAATAGCCTAGACTGTGTTTAGTGAATACCCTATTTTTTTTTGCTTACATGGTGAATTTCCTGCTCATATAAAGCTCACTACTTTTGTTTAACTTAACCTAATAGATTTTGAACACCTTTACTTCCCTAAGGATTTATCCTAGCCATACTTTCAACTAGATGAGTTTCATGTTTATAAAATATCGATTAATCCTACTAGTTATCCAACCTCACCTCGATTTTGGTCATGGTGGTCAAATTTTGGTCATTTTGCTAACCATATCCCTATGGGATATCCAAGAGCTTTATTTCACAGGTTAACAGAGAAACATGAATATTTCCTTTATTATGGAAATGCACAATCAAGAATGTGGCATTTCACCCATCAAGAGGCTACACCTCAATATTATTTAATAACCTATATTTCTAAAAGAATTAACTAGATGAATTCTTGGGGATCTACATTCTACCAAGATATCTATACTACAAATTCTTAAGATATATAGTCTCACTACCAAATTTATCAAACTATTCTACTTTCACTACAATTGCACCACCTTGATGATATCGTCAACATGAAAAGATTCTCTACTTGGCTAGAGCTAGAGTTGATGATGCTAAAGAGTGGTCCGTTTTGGAACATGATGATGGGGATTCCTTTGGTTTTCTTGGACTCAATGTCGTGTCATAATTGTACTTAAAGTGGTCTATCATAATGTGTAATAATGTAATGATAGTGGAAGTACTGTAGCTACTATAGAAAGATGTTATTCTTGTACATGGTGTGTTGTGATCTTTATCACTTTCTTTTGTGTGTAGTGCATGATGAGTCATCATGGACCATGTGTGATCAAGAAGGTTCTTCTTCTCCTATAAATTAAGGTCTAAAGCACCCTAAGAGACATATCTAAAGTGAAGTGCCTTGCTCCTTCAAAGCATTCTAGCTCGAAGCATCTCTTACATCTTTGTTGTAATGTATGTTCTGCTATGCTTACAATAAAGAGTGTGCTTTTTATGACTTGTGATTTGATTTTGTTATATTTTGTTAAACAATTGAGTGAAATTAGTGAAATGTGTGATCTAGACTACTGTGATCTAGGAAAGTAGTTGTTACAATAATTCATAGATGTTAATATCCAACACATTCCTAGAAATTAAAATGCCATAGCTAAGGCAATTACAACATTAGTCCTCAATGTGATGCCAGATGTGTTTAGCAAATTGCACACCTTAACTATGGATTATGCTACTCCCATCACATAGAACACTGAGGATACCTTTGTGGCCATCATTCATACTACTCCTCCCAAGGAGTGGTATGATGATATCAAACTTTACCTTATGCATGATGAATCCTCACAAGACATGACTACTTCTTAGAAGGATGCCATACACAAGCGATCAAAGTAGTATGTCATCATAGGTGATTACACATTATGTTGATGATCCTATGATGGCATACTCCTAAAGTGCTTAGGTAAAATCAAAGCTAGAATAGTCCTAGAGAAGGTTCACAAAGTTGTTTGTGGAGGACATATAGGACCTAGAGCTATGGCCACTAAGATTAGATAGTTAGGATACTATTGGCCCCATATGAAAAATGATTGCATGCAAAAGGTTAAGTAATGTGATACATACCAATGATATATCAACCTAATACATGTATCACTAATTGAGTTACATACAACCAAGATAACATGGCAATTTCAATGATGGGGGTTGGATATCAATTTACCCATAATGCCTCAGTCTTCTGCAAGACATAACTTCATCATCATCGTAACTAAATACTTTACCAAGTGGCTTGAGGGTATTCCCCTAAGGAAGACTACATCTAAACAAGTTTTCAAATTTATTCTAGACAACATTGTAGCCCATTTTAGCATACGCATGATCATAGTTACAAATAATGAACCTAAATTTACTAGCCATGAAACCAAATATTTCTATCACAACCTAGGCATTAAGAATTCTTTCTCATCACCTTACTACCCTTAAGCCAATGGACAACCAGAAGCAAATAAAAAATCCATCATCAACTTGCTCAAGAAGATGCTCAATAACAACAAGCAGAAGTGGCATGAGCAACTTGTCCATGCACTACAAGCATATAGGACAATCTATTGCATGGAAACCAACATGACCCCTTATATCCTTTTTTATGGTTGCTAAGGTATTTTTCCTCTTGAATTGTAGGTTACATCACTCCAAGTAGCCTTGACCAACTTCATCATTGACAAGTAGAATAAGGAGTTGTAGATAGCAGCAATGGATCTGATGGAGAAGAAACATATATAAGCACTTGCTCATATTAAGCACTATCAAGAGAGGTAGAAGTGATAACATCACCATGACTTGACCATGTGCAAGATCAAGGAGGAGGACCTAGTCCTCAAGGTCATTTATGAGCATGTGGACAAATTCTTAGCCAACTAGGAAGGCCTTAGCTTGTTACTAGATCCTATGGGAATGGAGCATTCAAAATAACTTACATGGATGTGAGTGAGCTGGCCAATTTGGTCAAAAATTCTTATCTAAAGCCATACTACATGTAGTAGAAAGATAATCAACAAGAAAACCTAATTTCAATCATCTGCTACAACATTAAACTAGCAATAGAGCCTACCAGGGCCATAGACTAGTACCATGGCCCATCATGGGCTTAAACTAGCAACATTGATGACCTAGATAGCTTGATTCTCATGTGGCCTATATGCACTATAGCATTATAATATGTAGTGGTGTTTTCTATTCTTTGTTGGTGCCTCTTGGGTCAATCCTCCAGGCACCAACAAAGAGGGGCCATTGAAACACCACAAAATTTGTCATGTTATAATCAATCTTCATCATGTAGCTTTCACCCCATAAAACATAAGGAAAAATTTCATTTTAAGTGTGAAAATTATAATCCGCAATGAGTCATTTCACATAGTTTATACTTTTGAGGCTGAAAAATACATCATAAATAGTCAAAGCCTCATTTCCCAAGTGAAAAAAGTTACCTAGTATTTATATTTTGGCTTGGGGAGGTCAAAAATATCTTTTGGAATGCCAAAAAAGGTAATTTGATGGGTTTTATGGGGAGTATGTATTTTTCTACGTTAGAAATACTTGTAGGGGATAGATCTCACCTACCCCTAACATGGAAGGATGGGCAGTTTGGAAACTTTTTCTCCTTTCAATTCAGAGACCAAATGCACAACTTGGAAAATTTTCCCCAGCCTAGAAACTTTTCCCCTCAGCATGGAAAGTTTCCCCATAGCTTGGAAACCTTTCCCCCAAGCCAGAAAGTTCCCCACTTTCCTCGAGCATGGAAAATTCAATCCCCCAGCATGGAAGCCACAACAAGCAAAATTCATCAATTCATGCCCTTCAACATTGATTATCCACTTCAAGAAGCATGGTGGAGAGCTCAATGTGGAAGATTCATATCCAGCATGAAAGGTGTGCAATGGTTACTATTTATAGTAAATGGAATTCCCATGGGGGGAGCACTTACTATGTATAGTAACCCACCCAAATTTGGGCACCCAACTCACCTAAATTTGTAGCAAATTTGTACCCATTTTATAGCTAATTTTTAGCCATTTTACACCCAATTTGTAGCTAAATCATAGCCAATTCGCAGCCTCATTCATGGCTCGAAGACCCTATAAAATCCAACCTCCAACACCATTTACAAGTTTAATAATTTTTGACACACAAGCTATTTGGAAGCTCATCAATTTTCAATATTTTCAGCAATTTTTGACAAGAAAATTCTCACCAAAATTTAGCCATTTTTTACAATTTCACACTTGGGGCATTTTCAAGCACTCAAGAGCTCTTGCAAGTTTCCATACTTGTGTTCTTTCGAATCCTAGTGTGGAACTAGTGAGGTCTTGAGAGTTGGTGGATTTTTGGTTCTAATACTACACTTCTGGGATTCCAAACCCATCTTGGAGCAACTTGGCATCCAAATATTCCAACCTTCTTAACCCCCGCACCGTCGTGCTCCCACCTCCACCCCCCCCCCCCCCCCCTGAAGTAGTGACCCAATTGGTAGACCCAAGGTTGTAGTAGAAAAGGAAGGTTTGATAACATCAAAAGTGTCTTAGCACTCGGATCATGGAGTAGATCACCTTGGCTTGAATGGGCTTTGAACTCTTACACCAGTGAACCCCATTTTTTCTCATCTAGGTACCATTTGTACATATTTCTCTAAGTTATTCTTTATTCTTTCCTCAATAAAGTTTTAAGTTTTGAGTTTTATATTCAAAATAAATTTATTATTTGTGCATTATTTGAATCTATTCATATTCCCATGTTTTGCATCTCCTAAATCCCTAGATGATCTATTAGATTGGCTAGGGCATTTTAAATCCCATTTTTATTGTGAAGGCCCTGGGGATTCAGGGTTGGGGAATTGCTTGCATTGAGGATCCTTAGTTTTCATTCTAACAATCAAGTTTTTTGATCATCACACCAAGCATAGACCCATGTTTGGTCTAGCACAACATCATACTAGACCTTAGCATTANCTCCCATTTTTCTTAGGGACTACCACTATTTTGGATATCCATTCTANAATCTCAAAGGTTTACCAAGATAGTTTCATTAGGACTATCAACTACACAGAATGGATATCCAAAATAGTGGTAGTCCCTAAGAAAAATGGGAGCATTTGTATTTGCATTGATTTTCAAGACTTAAATAAAGTGACTATCAAGGATGACTTTCCTTTGCCTAGTATTGATCAACTTATCAATATTATAGCCAAACATGCCTTCCTATCCTTTATGGATGGATTCTCAAGATATAACGAAATTAGGATCAAACTAAAGCACCAACTTAGCATGACCTTCATGACCCCATGGGATAATTTTTGTTATACCATGATGGCCTTTGTCTTTAAAAATTCTAGAGCAACCTATCAATGAGTTATGACCTATATATTCAACAATTATATGCTAGGTTTGCTTAATGATTACGTAGATGACATAGTCATTAAGTCCAAGATGGTCAATGAGCATGCTAATGACCTAGATATTATGATTAAATGATGCCTCAAATACAAGCTTAGGGTCAATCCTAAAAAGTATGTCTTCAATGTCAAGATTAGTAAGATGCTTAGCTTTGTAGTCTCTAAATCAAGGATACACATCGATCCTAATAGGGTTAAGGCCATATCAAAATTAGCAGTGCCTTCCAACCTTAAAGAGCTTTGGGGATTACAAGGTAGATTATAGTTTATTTGTAGGTTTATTGCTAGGCTTATGGATAAGTTACAACCCATGCAACACTTGTTTAAGAAAGGAGTTCACTATGAGTGGATAGCTCAATGCCAAGAGGTCTTTGAAAACCTTAAGCAAGAGTTGACATAACTACTAACAGTCTATCCTCTAAAAGAGGGTAAACCATTTTACATTTTTCTTGACATCTCTGATACATCCATTGCCTCTCTACTCTATTATAAACATGATGATAGAGCAAAAATGACTATAGACTACCTTAGACATGCATTAGTTGCCCACAATACTCGATACACTAAAGTGGAGAAGTATTTTCTAGCACTAGTCTTCTCATTGAAGAAGTGGAGACACTACCTCTTTAGAAGCCAAGTTAATGTAATTTGCAAACACAACATACTCAAATCCATAATGACCAACATCTATGAAAGTAGTCGTATGATGAGCAGTGAGGTACCCCTACACTCAACCATATAAATACAAGCATTTCACGTACAATCCAATTGAATTCCAAGGACTAAGTGCTTATGCACCTTTGTGAAACAAGGATGGGTTGGTTGATTGTTATCTTCCCAAGCTTACCTGTATGTCATGATTGTATGGTTAAGTAAGCTATAGGCATATGATTTTTATAGCTTTTATATTTTTATGTCCTATGCTAGTAGGGAAGGAAAGAGGTAAATAAGAGACTAATTTAACTTAACTACTCATCAACTAAGTTCTAACTAATCCTAACACTAGCATCCATTCTCACTTTTCGTACACATCTTGAACCAATGCAACACTACTGGGATTACCAAACGCTAATCGTTACTGGGTTACCAAGCGTTACATGCATGCTTGAAGTGGTCATGCTTGTCTAATTTAACGATTTACTTAATTGATCAAAATGAATTTTTTTCCTAATAACAAAAATGTAAAATTCATAAAATAAAATAAATGAATAAGAAAATAAAATAAAATAAATACATAAGAAAAAAAATCTCAAGTGCTCCAAGGATGAATCAAAGAGCTCGTCTTTATTGCCATACACAAGGTGTGCTCAGGTATACAATGCTCGAATAAAGATTTATCCACACTTAGACCTCCTACTGTGGGCACTTGGAAAATACTCTAACTTTCAAACATACTACAAGAGTTTCACTACTTGACTGCTAAAATACTTCTTCCCAATTGTGCACCTGGGCATTATATTTATAGGCTTGGGAGAAACTATAATAATTAGAGTAACTACTCTAATAATTAGAATAACTACTAAAGTAACCACTAGAGTAACCACTCTAATAATTAGAATAACTACTAGAGTAACCTTTCTCATCATACCCCAACGACTGAATGAAAACTCATCCTCGAGTATAGAAGAAGAGAAAAAAGTTCTTTACAAAATATATTAGGGCAATGTGGACTTATTTGACTGACATGCAGAGTGACACAGACAAAAAAGAAAAATACAAAAGTGCTTAAGCATACAATATTACAATTACATACAAAATTGGTGTTCATGACAATTAGGAAAGAACACTAATGCATCCAAAGGACATCCAACCCCTCTTGGAAATAGAAGAGTGAGGGAGAGGTAAAAGAGATCTAGTGGTCATGAACAATCTCTCGTGAGTGATATGGTTACATCCTCCTTGGTGACGATAGTCCTACTTCCAATTCACACTTCCCACTGCAATCACAACAAAACCAAGGATTAGTATATATAATACATAAATAATGGGTGAATACCTTGTCTCTTCAGTGATTTTATCTAGCCCAGTTGTGATTGTGATAGATTTCTTACTTGATATTGTTAGTGAAAAGACTAACAAATGGGTTAAATAATAGAAGCAATCCATATAATTCAGAGAAAGCTTGACACAATGAATAGTGGAAAGAGGGTATTCATAACAATAAAAAGGAATTCATTATAAACAATTATGAAGGTTCATACAATTTGGATGACATGGATGGGGAAAATAAAAATAATTTGATTGTAACAATGTCTAAGGATAAAGAACTTAACTTAACCAAACCAAAAGATATGCAAGTGGGTCCTCCAGAAAGCAATTTCATGCCCTTTATGCCCTAAAAAACCCACAAATCAAAGAATCCGTAGGCTCTAGGAATGTCATTTGGAAGAAAGACTTAAAAACTTACCCACAAGAATTCACAAAAGAAAAACAATGCATCAACCCAGAATGGACTCATGATAAAATTGGCAATGAGGTGGAAAATGGAAAGAAAGATGGAGAGAGAATGGAATGGAATCCCTAGAACAAGGTTGTGTAAAGCCCCTTGTGCATTTCATGGTTAAGCTAACTAAGTAGAACTCATCCCAAATCTAGACTCAAACCAGCCACATTCAATAACCTCACATCAATACACTTGGCCAATCCATCCTCTTGAGGTAACAAGAATTCTTTCACAAAGAGTGACCACCATCCCAAGGAGAGTGAGATGGAGAAGCATGAAGCAAGAAATGGCCTTAGTTAGAGGGAACATTCAGGCATGGCTAACATGTCTTTCTAGTGCCATAACTAGCACTTGTAGCCCATATTTCTTTATTATGTCTAAGGGTTGTGCTTTGAATTCTCACCTTTTTCTATTTTCTCTCTCTTTTTTTGATGTTTATATGTGAGAACCGCATCATGAAAAGACTTATTTTTATTCACTCAGCTTCTTGATATTTGAACAATGTCAGAATGTTGGAAGACCCAAGAAAAAACATCCAAGCACCTAAGAGAATGGCTAGCACCAATGCATCAAATCCCCTTGAAGTTATACCCTTTTCATCCTTTGAGTCTTTCCTTGGTTTGAAAAATACCCAACCACTAATTCATTAACAATTTTACTTAGAAAAGGGGGACTGTATAGTTTCAAGACAAAGGAGACCATAGAGTTGTATGGATCAATGGACGGCATGGACTCACTGCCTGTTTTACCAAAAGAACCATACCATAATATCAGCATCATAATTCAAAGGTAAAATCCAAACATTAGCAATCAATATGATATAATTCAATCCACCATCATGATCACTTATTAGATGATGAATAAAAGTAAATCAAGCAAACAAAGAAACAATAAAAACATGACTGATGGTGAAAAATGTGTAAAATAAAAAATGTGTAAAAAAAATTCAAAAAGAAATGAGGGCCTAGAATGATTAGCATAGGTGGCCATCTCCCCCATGACTAAGTTAGAAGGAGGAGATTCAAAATAGTGAGCAGGGTTGTCCATCAAGAGAGGTAGCATGTGTACTAGCTATCCTAAGCTCCTGGAAAGGTTTGATTTGTTGCACGTTGACCAAAATTTTTTTATCCAAGCTCTCAGGTTTGTATATTGTCATGGCCCCTAAAGGAAAAGTTGCATAAATAATATAAGGTCCTTTCCACAGTGTTTGAAATTTAGTACATTGTGGCTCATGTATGGGATTCTAGTAGAGAACCTTATCTCCTGGCTGATATTCAACTTTCCTAATTCTTATGTCATGATGTTGTTTATTGAAGGCCTTGTGCAATTCATTAGATGATAGAATAGTTAATAATTTTTCATCTAGCAAGTTAAGGGATACTGATCATTGTTTCTATGTGAGATCAAGGTAAAGGTTGAATTCACATGCCATGGATAGTGTACAGAGCTCAGTTTGAATGGGAAGCGTTGGTAATTTACCATACACTAACTCATAGGAGAGTAGCTTGTAGGGAGTTTCCATGTGGAGCGGTATGCCCAAAGACAATCATTTAGTTTAGTGCTCTAGTCTTGCCTAAACTTGCTAATGGTTCTTATCAATATCTCCGTAATCTGCCTGTTGGTGACTTCTACTTAACCGTTCACTTGGGTGTGGTATGGTGTAGTCAATTTATGCTCAACCCTTAAGCATTGCATTAATTTTCAAAATGTTGCATCTATGAAGTGTGTACCATTGTCTGAAATAAGTGCACATGACATACCAATCCTATTTATGATTTGTTGTTGAACAAATCATGTAGCTGTAGATGATACACAATCTTTAACAGTAGCTACTTTGGTCCATTTTGTTAAGTAATTAAGAAAAATAATAATATAATATTTTTCATTGGACATTGGTGTAATCAGCCCCATAAAATCAATTCCCCAAATGTCTAAGTTTTCTAATGGTTGAATCCATGGTTGCAGACCCTCCATTCTAGTAGTCGTTCCCCCATCACATTGACAGAGCTCACAACATTGGATGAAATGATGGGTGTGCTAAAATAATGTAGGCCAATACTATCCTTCAAGTAGAATCTTGATGGTCATTCATCTCCCAACGTAATGACCACCACAAGGACCCTCATGAGAATCTTAAAGAACTCGCAATTAATCTATATCAGGAACACACCATCGAACCAAGCCATCGAGACATAATTTGTAAAGTTGCCCAGTGATCTCCATAAAGTACTTAGCTCAGTGAAGAAATTGTTGTTTCTTCTTAAGGTTTAACTCCTGTGGTGTTTTTTTGGTGAGGAGATAGGTAAGAATGCTACTATACCATTTTGTCTCCATGGGTGATTGATTATTCACTACACCAGCAAAGAGGAATTCATCAGGGAAATGATTAGAAATTGGATACTCATCCTCTTTGTTATTCCATTGCAACTGAGATAAATGATTAGCAACAACATTCTCAGTGCCCTTGTGATCAATCATCATTAAATCGAACTCTTGTAAGATTATAAGCCATCATATGATACGAGGGCTTACCATTGGCTTATTCATGAGAAACCGGATTGCACTATGATCTATATGTATATATACTTTATATCTCAATAAATAGTATCTAAACTTTTCTAGTGCAAACACTACAGCCATTAATTCTTTCTCTATGGTAGTGTAGTTAAGTTGTGCACTAGTGATACTTCTACTTGCATAGTGGATGTAATAAGGATGGTTTTGGTCATCTAACTGTGTAAGTATAGCTCCTAAAGCATAGTTGGATATGTCAGTGATGATATGGAATGGTTTGGACCATTCAAGAGCTTGTAGAATGGGTGTTTCTACTAGCTTCTATTTCAGAGTTTGGAAATATAAATCACATTCCTTGGTCCACTCAAAAGATATGTCCCTTTTCGTTAATTTTACTAATGGTTTGGAAACCTTTGAAAAGTTCTCAATAAATCTCCTATAGTAGCTAGTATGTCCAAGAAATGACTGAACATCTTTGACAGTTTCTGGTTGACAAGTAATTCCTTGGATAATTTTAATTTTCTCAGGGTCTACCTCTGTCCCTATGTGTGAGATTTTGTACCCTATTACTACACCTTCTTGGACTATCAAATGGCTTTTCTGCAAGCTGAGCCTAAAATTGGTTTCTACACATCTTTTTAACACTTACTCCAACCAGTCCAAGGCTTTATCAAATTTTTCTCCATATGTGGAGAATTCGTCCATAAAGACCTCCATGTCATTCCCTATCTGCTGTTGGAATATGCTTAGAACTAGTTGTTGAAATGTTGCAAGGACATTGCACAAGCCAAACGACATCTATTTGTATAAAAACATTCTCCAAGGATTGGTGAACATAGTCTTGGCTTGGTCTTCTAGGGCTATTTGTATTTGGTTATATCTGCTATATCCATCAAAAAAGTTGTAATAGCGATGCCTTGCGATGGTTTCTAAGACTTGATCAACAAATGGCAATGGAAAGTGATCTTTGAATGTTGTCATATTTAGTAGCCTAAAATCTATGCACACCCTCCATTTTCCTTCCTTTTTAGGCATAATAACTAAGGGGCTAACCCATTCACTATCAGCAATGGGGTATATGAACCTAGCCTTGAGAATCTTTTTGATTTCTTCCTTAACTACTTGCTTTAGCTTAGGGTTCAATCGCCTCTACAATTGTCTTCAAGGCTTCATGGAGGGGTTAGTGTAAATTCTATGCTGGCACATCCTAGGATCTATTCTAGTTAATTCGGGATATGACCAAGAAAAGGCTTCCAACCATATATTTATTACCTTCAGTAGTTCTTCTTTCTGTTGAGGAGCAAGCTTAGCATTGATAAATATCGATTTTTCATTTTTAAGGAACGTGTATTCCATACCAGTGGGAAATGGTTTCAGCTTGAGGGGCTCCTGTTTAAATTTCTTAGGGATTTCCAACTTCCCCCAGTTGATATTTTGAAGGTTAAGACTTGGAAGTTGGTAGTGGACTTACTCTAATGCGTCTATGCTATCGATGTAAGAAAAATTCAAACCCTCAGTTGGTTCCATGCATATGAGTGAACTGCTTTCTTGATCAGCTACCAGCCATTAGGTATCTTCTTGTCATGTGGCTACTACATACAAGCATCTTTGTATGGTAATTACTTGTGCATACTGATTGCATGTAGGAAATGCTAAACTTTGCATAAACCATGACTTTTTCATGCAATTAGACCCTGTGTCACTGTATGCAATGCACAAAAGTTTCTTCTTCTCGATCTTTCCAAATGTATTTTCCTTGGATATTTCTAGGGAAAGATCATGGATTCCTAGCTGTGCATCGATGGTGCTTAGCCATGCTCTTCCCATTATGATTGAGAAGTCCCCCTTACAATTGTTTACCTAAATCACTAGGAAGTTAGCTACGTACGACCACCCACAAACAATGGTAACAATGTCTTCCACTAGTCCCAATGGAATAGTGATGGACTAGTCGACCAACTTTAGATTGATGTTGCTCTTTTTCATTGGAGGCAGGTTCCAGGCCTTGTACATTTCTTGAGAAGTCAAGTTGACATTGGAACTTGAATCCAAAAGAGCCTTGCACAGTGCATTTCCAACGATTTTTAAGTATATCAAAGGACTCCCAAGATCGGAAAATTTTCTAGGAAGGTGGCCAACTTTGATCTAATCAGTGATGGCATTTGTTAGCATGACCATATGTGTTGAGTGTGGTGATTGGGTTGAAGGGAACTCTAAAGTTTTGATTGATACTGAGGCATCTAAGGAATTAGCCACTTGCGATTGCAAGGGCTTGGATGAACTATTAGTTCTAAAGAAAGGTCTTCTCTTCATGTGGTTGTTGGAACCAATAGTAGGTTGAGAGTTAATAGCCCTCATGGCAATATGTTGTTGCGGTTGAGCAAGGATTTCATCTTGCATCACGGGAGTAGGTGGTAGTGAAGCTATTGGTGGAAGAGATGTAGCCAGATGAGAAGGATGATATGCTTGCAGAATATCACCTCTAGAAGAGAGAGCCCCATAATACTTGTGGGCTTGGTAGTCAGGTTGATGAGTGATGTGACTAGTAGATTCATGTGGGGAGATTGGTTGCTACACGTAATATCCATATGGGTCAGGTTGCTAGTAAGGATATTGTTGCCTTGGTGGTGGCATTCCCCATGATTATGGGTGCTACCACTATTGATATTGCTTAATCGGTTGTGGTGGAGTTTCACTAAGATAATATGTTAGGGGTTGGTGGAACTACCTTTGGTTACCTTGAGGATAAGGTAACCTTCAGGGTGTTTGCCTTTTGTTTAATCTTGGGTTGAGTGCATAAACCTCAAACTCCTGCAAATGTGAGATTACAGGGAAAAATCACTTAGGATGGTGATATTGACATATCTCACATCCACTATCATTATCTTTTTCCGAATCCACAACCTCTTCAATGATGGCAACTTTTCCCTTACCCTTGCTATGTGCATGTTTAGCCTCTTTCTTGTTTCTTTTCTCACTACCTTCCTCTCTAGGTTCCTCTACTATTTTAAAAATATTTTGAAGTCTATTGTTTAGGGAATTCCACATTTGTTCTACCTTTACCAAAAATTTTGATGTCATCTTTTGGATAGGAAAAGTTCTCCTATTCATAATCTCTTCGAGTGGTGACTTTTCTTCATCCTCACAAAATCTTACTCCCCTCTTTCGAAGGGAAGGATCTTGGTTATACTCTTCCACACTTTTTCTATTCTATAGCTCACCTTCTTCATTAGAAACTTGCTCCAATAGTCTTTGAATTTGATGGGACCTAAGCTCAGATAGTCTCCCTTGGGCAAAAGTCCCAAGGGTTCTTCTCGTTTCATGCCTAAGACCATCCACTAGATGGTACAATTGAACCCTTTGTGAATAACCATGGCTAGAACAATGATGTAACAATGCATAGCATCGGCCCATGGCAGCATCCAAGGGTTCATGTCCTTCTTGTTTCTAGCCTTGGATTTGCTTTTGCAACTTAACACTTGGGAGTACATTTGGTACTTTTCATTAAATAGTTATAACATAGTACTCCACCTACGAATGGATTCTGATTCTAAAGACTGGTACCAGCTTTCTACTTCTTTAACTAATGTCCATGGGAACAACTTAAGTTTTTACCATTTGTTCTCTATGATCTTTAAGGCACATGCATCATGGAATGCTTGTAAATTATTCTAAGGATCAACATTGTATCCCCCTTCAAATCAAGGTATGTTATTCATATCTAATCTCTTGATCTTATAATCTTTCTAATGCCTTGTTGGAATTCTAATAGCCTTAGTTATGTCCAACATACTTCAAGTAGCAAAGAGTGGTTCATCGTGATCGTCTTTTCCATGACGTCTATGATGCCTATGTTGTTCCCTACTCTTCCTTCTTCTATGTCGTGACTCTCTAGAGTGCCCTCATTCCCTTTCTTGGTTGTTTCATCTATGACTTTCACTTTGCCTACCTTTATCCCCATGGTCTTTTTCTTTATGGCCATGTCCAGATATTGAAGGAGAGGGTGAAGTAGATGATGAAGGTGAATAAGAAGGAGAACCATCATCATGATAGTGTCTCCTACCTTCTCTTATGCGGTCTTAGCCTCGATCACTATTGCGATCAAAATGTCCATCTTTATCATGAGTTTGTGTCCCTTTTTTAGATCCTTTGTGCTCATGGGTATCAAAACCTGGGTTATGAATAGTGGAATGAAGGTTCTAATACACAACCCCTTGGACAAAGTCAAGGGGAGGAACATCATTGTGTCAATAATTGCCTGAGGTAGGTTCACCATCCTCATTTTCTCTTAAGACATGTGGGGCATCCTGGGACCACTTACCCTTCAAAGACTTATGATGTCTATCCTGTTGCAAGTAACTTTGACGTTGTGCCTATGTGGGATGGTATTTTCTTGATTCATGGTCTTTCACAACATATTCTGTGTGTAAGTGTGGCATGCCAATTCGTGTGAGAGCACGAAGAGGCATGCTCAGGACTGAACAATCGGGAGGTAATACTATGTTACCTTCTAAGTCTTTCCAACGTAGTTGTTTGTCTTGATGGAGGATAAAGGTGAAGTTTGGTATATACTCATCAGGATGAATATATACCACTCGAACTTGTTGAGGAACTAGCAGATCAATGTCATGTGTATTACGTTGTTGACTGTTTCCTATTTCAGACCTAGGTGATGACGCACTTTTGTATCAAGAAGGAGACATACTTGTCTATTCAGTGTGCAATGTATTGTTATTTATTATTTTCTCAACCAATCCTAAGGGTTTGTTCCAATGATATTAATCATTTCCTATGTTTTAGTTAGCGCACAAACAACTATGTCCCTGGTAATGACACCAATGATGAGCGGTGAGGTACCCCTATGCTCAACCATACGAATACAAGCATTTCATGCACAATCCAATCGAATTCCAAGGACTAAGTGCTTATGCACCCTTGTGGAAAAAGGATGGGTTGGTTGATCATTATCTTCCCAAGCTTACCTATATGTCATGATTATATGGTTAAGTAAGCTTGAGGCATATGATTTTTATAGCTTTTATTATTTTATGTCCTATGCTAGTAGGGAAGGAGAGAGGTAACTAAGTGACTAATTTAACTTAACTACTCATCAACTAACTTCTAACTAATCATAACACCAACATTCATTCCCACTTACCGTACACATCCTAAGCTAGTGCAACACTGCTAGGATTACCAAATGCTAATCGTTACTGGGTTACCAAGCGTTACATGCATGCTCAAAGTGGTTGTGCTTGTGTAGTTTAACGATTTTCTTAATTGATCAAAATGAATTCCTATGCTAATAAAAAAAATGTAAAGTGCATAAAATAAAATAAAATAAATGCATAAAAAATAAAATAAAAGAAATGTGTAAGAAAAAAAATCTCAAGTGCTGCAAAGATGATTCAAAGATCTCATCTTTATTTCCATACACAAGGTGTGCTTAAGCACACAATGCTCGAAAAAAAATCTATCCACACTTAGACCTCCTATGATGGGCACTTGGAAAGTACTCTAACTTTCAAATAGACTACAAGAGTTTCTCTACTTGACTACTAAAAGATTTCTTCCCAATTGTGAGCCTGGGCATTGTATTTATAGGCTTGGGAGAAACTACCCTAATAATTAGAGTAACTGCTCTAATAATTAGAATAACTACTAAAGTAATCAGTAGAGTAACCACTCTAATAATTAGAATAACTACTAGAGTAACTGCTAGAGTAACCACTAGAGTAATTGCTCTAATAATTAGAATAACTACTAGAGTCACCACTAGAGTAACCACTCTCATCATCATATAGCCCAATGGAAAGCCATAACTATGGAGTTCAACCTCCATTACATCCTTCAATCTCAACAAAAGTTCAAGCTATAGACATACAACTCATATTTTTACCTATTGATGACTAAGTAGCTATAGATCCTAAATTCACTAATGAACACATTAACAAAGTTAACCAAGTGTCTAAAAATTATGAGGTAATCATGAACTTGGATGGATCTTCAACTGCCCATGGGATCAATGTTACTGCCATCATAACATTTCCATTTGGTGAAATCTAATCCTTCACCAATCATTTTGAGTTCCCATACCAACAAAATAGTAGAGTATGAAGGTTTAATTAGAGGGATGATAGTAGCTTATGACCTAGTAATTAGATGCTTAGTGATGAAAGGTGATTCGCAACTCGTGGTTAACCAAGTAACTAAATTCTATGCATGCAAAGTTAAGCACTTACACTGTGATTCACAACTTTACTATGACCTAGGGAAGCAATTGTTACAACAATTCACAAATGTTGATATCCAACACATACCTTGAAATGAAAATTCCATAGTAGATGCAATTGCAACATTATCCCTTAGTGTGACATCATATGTATTTAGCAAGTTACCCACCTTAACCATGGACTATGCTACTTCCATTACATAAAACATTGAGGATATCTTTATCACCTTCATTCATATTTCTCCTCCCAAGGAGTGGTATGATGATATCAAAATTTACATTATGCATGGAAAATTCCCACAAGGCCTGACCACTACTTAGATGGACGTTATACATAAGTGATCAAAGTAGTATGTCATCATAGGTGATAACACCTTATGTCGACGATCCTATGATGGCATACTCCTAAAGTTCTTAGGTAGATCCAAAGCCAGAATAGTACTAGAGGAGGTTCACAAGGATGTTTGTGGAGGACATATAGGACCAAGAGCTATGACCACTAAAATTATATCGTTAGGGTACTATTAACCCCATATGAAAAATTCCTACCTGCAGAAGGTTAAGTAGTGTAACACATGCCAACAATGTAGCAATCTTATACATGTATCACCAACTAAGTTGCACACCACTCAAATAACATGGTTGTTTCAATGATAGGGGTTGGATGTCATTAGACCCATAATGACTAAGTCTTCCACAGGGCATAGCTTCATCATCATTATAACCAAATACTTTACTAAGTGGGTAGAGGCTATTGCCCTAAGGAAGACTACATTCGAGAAAGTTTGAAAATTCATCCTAGATAACATTGTATCTCATTTTGGCATGGCCATGACCATAATTATAGGCAATGGATTACAATTTAGTAGTCATGAAACAGAATATTACTATGAAAACTTAGTTATTAAGCATTCTTTCTTATTGCCCTATTACTCTCAAGCCAATGGACAAGCATAGGCAAGTCATAATACCATCATCAATTTATTCAAAAATATGCTCAACAAAAGCAAATGCAAGTCACATGAGTGGCATGTCCATGCACTATGGGCATATAGAACAATCTATCACATGATAATCGATATGATCCTTTATAGCATGGTTTATGGTTCTAAAGCTATTTTACCTCTTGAATTGCAAGTGCCATTACTCTGGGTAGCCTTGAAGTACTTTATTAATGACAAGTAGAACAAGGAATTGCAAACAGTAGCCCTAGATTCAATGGAGGAGCAATGTATGCAAGCACTTGCTCACATTAAGCACTATCAAGAGATCTAGAAGCAACATCATTACCATGACTTGATCATGCAAAAAATCAAAGAGGAGGACCTAGTTCTCAAAGTCATCTATGAGCATGTGGATAAATTCTTAATTAGCTAGGAAGGGCCCTTCCTTATCAGTAGAGCTTATGGAAATGGTGCATTTAGAATAGTTGACATGGATGCGAACAAGTTGATCAATCTGGTCAATCATTCCTATCTAAAGACATACTACATGTAGTCAATAATCACCAATAAGTGAGCCTACTTTTAATGGTCTACTACAACCTTAAACTAGCAACATAGCCTACCATCGCCATACACTAGTACCATGGCCCACCATGGCCTTAAACTAGCAACTTTGGTGACCTGGATATCTTGATTCTTATGTGACCTATATCCATTGTTGTGTTATGATATGTAGTGATGTTTTGTATTACTTGTTGATGTCTCTCTAGCCAATCCTCCAAACACCAACAAAGAGGGGCCATTAAAAACACCACAATAGTTTGCATGTTATAGCCAACTTTCATAATATAGCTTTCACCCCATGAAACTCAAGGCAAAACTTCATTGTAAATATGAAGATTGTAACCCATAGTGGACAATTTCACATACTTTATATTTTTGGGGCTAAAAAAGCCTTATAAGTGGTCAAAGCCTCATTTACCAAGTGAAAAAGGGTCACCTCATGTCTATATTTGGGCTTGGAGGGGTCGAAATGCCTTTTGGAATGCCAAAAAAGGCAATTTTATGGGTTTTATTGGTGGTATATACTTTTCTATGCTATAAACACATGTAAGCGGTAAATCTCACTTACCCCCAATGTGGAATGGTGGGGGTTTTGAAAACTTTCTCCCTTCAACATGTAGAATACATGCATCACATAAAAACCTTTCTCCCTCAGCATGGAAACCTTCCCCCCTTAGTATGGAAAATTGCATCTCCCAGTGTGGAAGCCACAATAGCCAAATTTCAAAACTTCATGCACTTCAACATTGACTAGCCACTTCAACAAGCATGATGGAGAGCTCAGCATGGAAGATTCATCTCTAGTGTGGAAGGTATGCCCTAGTTACTATTTATAGTCAATGGAATGGCCATGGGAGGAAACACTTATAATGTATAGTAACCCCCAAAATTTGGGCACCCCTCTCACCTAAATTTGATAGCCATTTTACAACACCATTCATGGCCCAAAGAACCTATAAAAGCCAACCTGAAGCATCATTTATAAGTTTAACACTTTTTTAGTTATACACACTTTGTCAATTCAACAATTTTCTCTAGTTTCCACACTTTTTTGCAATTCAAGACCATTGGCATACACACACTTTTGCACACAAAATTGTTCACAGTTTTACACTTGGGCATTCTCAAGCACTCAAGATTTTTTACAAGGTTCCACATGCATATCCTCTTGAACCCAATGTAAACATCCTATGACCTTGTGGCCTCATAACAACCTTTGGTTTTGTGAATTTTCAAGATTTACATTGCACTTTTGGGATTCCCAACTTCCAATGTAGAGCATTTGACTAGCTTAGACTTTTCATACTTCTCAACCCCCACCATAGCCAACATTACAGATCTGATATTGTAGTTGAGGAATGTTTGAAAGCATTAGGAGTGGCTTAGCACCCAAATCATAGAGCAGATTGCATCAACTTCAATGGGCTTTGAACTCCTACACTAGTGAACCCCCCTTTAGCTACTCATTCAAGCACCATTTGTATACATTTTCTCTAACTTATTCTTTATTTTTTTTAATAAATTTTTAAGTTTTGGGATTTGTGTAAAAAATACATTTGTTTATTAGCTGTGCATTATTCAAATCTACTATTATTTTTTCATTTTCTTCATCACACTTTGCATTCCGTAAATCCCTAGTTGATCTACAAAATTAGGCAAGGCATCCCAAATCCCATTTTTTCCCTAAAGGCCATGGCAATTCACGAGTTGAGGAACTACTACATTGAGGATTTTTGATTTTTCCATCAACCCAAGTTTTCAATCGCAACACTACTCCATATGCCCCTTAGCATCACTAGCTATCTATTTTTAGTTGTTTCTTATTGATGACTATTGATGTTAATGTTGTTTTTTGTGATGGCTAGTGTTAGCCAATGTTTTGGTTGTGGATGATTTAATGTTTACGATTCATGTTGTATTGTTTAAACATTCACCACTCTGTGTGGTCATGGTTGTTATGTTGTAGACTCACTTTAATTATTTTAAGTTTTAGTTTTGGTTATATCATTGTAGCATTATGGTTTTATTGTTGTCACACAGTTTCATGTTATAATTGATGGTTTAAGGCTACATTGGCTGACTTGGTTATAATGTAATAATGCAAATTGAATTGGTTAGGTAATAAGGCTATAGACTGAAAAGGGAATAAGGTAAAATGTTTTTTACTAGTTTAAGGCCATAGCGAGCCATAGGCTTTGCTAGTTCTAGGTCATGGCAAGCCATAGGTTCTTGTGAGTTTTAGGTCATGGTGGGCTATATGTTCTAGCAAAATAAAATATATTTATTATCTATTTTTGTATTTTAAATTTTAAAGGATTTTCTATTTTTAAATTTTTTATGAGGTTTTTTGTGTGTTTATCATGCTAAAAGATAAAGAAAAGGCTTTAATAAATAAAAATGCAAGTAAAGGTAAACTCTTAGGCTACATGCAAATTAAATCTTAACATAAAGTAAATGAAATGACATAAACAAGTAAAATGTAATTTCGACTAACACGCTATAAGTGCAAATGGTTATATAGTAATAAGTGCATAGGGTAGGGGGAGGATCAAGGACATTCATCACTTGTGCAAATGTTTCTTAATCTTCAAAATATTAGGAAATGTGTTGTTTTGTACAAGTTTATATTTCCCATCTTCTTCACTAATGATGTCAAAGGGGACCTCTCCCTATAACATATCTTCTAATCCATCATTATTATTTTTGACCTTCTCCCCTCCATCAGGTTTCTTAACTTTGTGGCTAGGAGTTTCTTCCTGAAACTCCACTTCTAACCCCTACTTTATTTCTACATTATTAACTACTAGGGGAACTGCACTATCACAATGAATGATAATTTCATCTCCCTCATAAGGTAGGTGAATTTCTTGATGGATGGGCAAAGACACAGCTCGTAATTAAGGTAGCCAACGTCATCCTAGGACAAGGTTGAATCTTGGTATTTCCTCCAACATCAAGAAGTTAGCGGTTATGGGAAATTACTCCCCTATCACAAAGTTCAATGAGATAGACGCCTTGACAATAGCCCATGATCCATTGAAAGATTTAAAAGCTTAGGAAAATATGTGTTGTATATAGTATAGGGGATGACATTCTTTGCATCTTCATCATCTACATGCACTCTATGCACTTTGTATTGTCCTACCCATATCATTATAAAGAGAGGAGCCTTGGTCACCTCGCTATTTTGGGGATCAGTTTTGATTTTGCTATTGCAAAACAATAGTAATGTTGATTTTTCTCATTCCCTCAAAAAAGATGGTACCATCACCAAATGGATGAATTCTTTGTTAGTATGGATGTCCTGCTTATGGGGATGGAGGTCAACATCTTAACTAGCACTTCACAATGTGCAGTAGATGTTATGACAGATTCATACATGCTAAGAGTTGTCTTCTTTTATTTCAGTGACTATTTGACCTATTTCATCGAATTTAGAAAGTCTTTGTTATTACACATGGGCTTGTCACCTAGTTATTTTTAGCTTTGTTGATGCACCCCAAAATACGAACTTCGCATTTATTGTGGCTTCTCCTCTTTCCCTTTCCTTTGGGGCTTAGGCTCCTTTCATAGTTTACTAGTTGAAGCAGTATTAATTGTAGAGATTATGGGTATGGATGATATGGGAGTGGGCTTTGGCAAGTTCACTTCCTTCCATGCCTTGGCTTTCTTATCACTCTCATGTTTCGGCTTTTATGTAGGCTTCTTCCATTGCTTGGTTGGGGCCTTCTAGTTATCATTAGTTGTTTGGGAGGAAGAGGTCACTGCATTGGCCACCACGAGGAGTCATTGTTATGTTGTGCAGGTGAACTTGGTTGTAATGACAGGGGGAGATACTTTAATTACAAAAGGCTCTTTTGGGGGAATTGGTGATCATATCTTTACAAAAAAGTGGGGCCTTAGACTAGTAGAAGTTGAAGTACCCCTTTCATTGTGAGAAGGTACCTAAATCACAAATGGTTCCCTTGCAAGCCTTGGGTCATTATTAACATTGAATGATACTATGGTATATGGGCTTTTATTGGCATTCAATGGCTCTTTATATACATGCATCAAATGGTTTTGAGGCTTAACTAGGTTAGAAACATTAAACACCAGCTCACCACTATCTATCATTTTTTGTAGGTCATATTTTAATGTAAGGAAAAAGTCAATTTCATGACCTAACAACTAACTAGAGGGTCATCTTTGGTTGCTCAAGTGAGGTCTTCAACTATCTCACATAGCCTCTCATGCCTCTTTCAAGAATTTTTAATCATCTACATATATTGTATCCTCCCACTCTTCAATAGTTGATCTAAGAGTTCTGATACCTTCAAGGATAACCTAGTGTATTTTTTCTGATCTTTTCACTAAAATTTGGACCTTAAAGTAGTCAATGCAGAGGCCCCAGACATTGAAGGTTGGTTGTTATTATTGTTAGTAGGGACTTTTCGTTGGGTTGGTTCTCAACCCCTAGGTGGTTCTTTTATTTTATTATGTTACAATGGCCATCATCATGTTGTTTTTTCTTTTCCTCTCATTTTCCTTTCATGCATGTTTGTTTTTGTATGCCACGTACGTTGGGTCATGGCTGGGTTCCATGGAATCCTCTATGTCATTGATTTGGGAAAAGGCCTAACTGAGTGATCGTGCATCAAGGTAATAGAATTTTGAGTTGATGAATTCGTTAATTGTCCCCTTGAAAATAGCCAACAACTAAGTTTCAACTATTACTCCTAAGATCTTGTTAATAAAACCATTCCATCATTCCATCATTGGATGAACTTTTGCACTAGCTCAAAGGGTCCTTGCTTGACCTTCATTAGCTAGTCAAGGGTGGTATTAGATTTCAAGTTATACTTAAAATAGTTAACAAATTGTGTAATTAGGTCAGATATGGATCTTCTTAAAAAGGCATGATAGCAATTAAGGACCTTTCCCATAAGGGACATATGGAATATTCTCATTACGGTGTGGAGCCAAGCTTACAGTAATAAGCACTCAGAGTTAAAGGTTATAAGATGGGAGTTAGGGTCACCTTCATCATTGTATTGAGTAAACTGTGGTATGGGGACACCAAGGAAAGGAGTTAGTGGTGGAACCATAAGACTAATGAAATCATTCTAATAAAATTTCATAATCTTTATGGTCTTGGATGTAGAATCCTTGAGCCTCTTTAACTCTTCAGTTAGGTCCTAGATCATCTAGAAAGCTTAATCTAGTCCTTGGGGTGCCTCTATCGATTGTGGGGTTTGCATGAAAGGTTGTGGTGTAAGTAGGGAAGCTTGTGACCTCGCAATAGGTTGCAACACTTAGGGAAGAGGTTTGTTCATCATTGTAGTAGGTGGGCTAAACATAGAAAATGAGATTTGTGCCAGTATTTTGGGCACAAAGGGTATGAAGGGGTATGTAATCCTTGGGTCACCTAAGGTCCCATAGTGGAACCCATCTGGGTGGAAATAGAATTAGTGTTAGTCAAAACCACCAAGGACGGCCACAAAGACCATGGTTATGTGGTGAAAGACATGGAAAAATGAACCGTTGTAGACTATGGTACCAATTTTGTTTGGTGCACTACGATAATGGGTGTTGGCCCAAACATGATAAGGTAGGTAGGGGCTGAGGATTGGGGAATCTATCCTATGGAAGAGATGAGGGGGGTTGATGTAGGGACTATGGCCTTGGGGTGTGATTATTAAAAGAGCTCCTTTATGAGGTTTTCATGTTTTGACTTAGTCCTAAACTTATCCTCTTCCTCATGCTGCTCATTTGAGCTAGCCTTTCCATCCTCCTCATCCATCTCAATTAATTAAGATAGGATGCAATCCTATGTTTCTATGAGAAATATCTTGTCATATGGGGAAGTAATGTATTCCTTCCCAGCACAATATATAAGCTCGTACTCCTTTCTAGCTTCTGCATCCATCCTTGGAATCAACATGCTAACTTGAATCCTATACAAACAAAGTTGTTATGATCTTCTTTTATGACCAAAAATTTATGGTTTTTCCCCCTAAGCCTTAAGAATTTCCTACATTTAGCCACAGTAGGGTACTTGGGGTCATACACTCTTATGGCCTATTAGCTAACTCTAGTGTTAGTGAAGTTAAATGATAAGATGGTTGATTGTTAAAATGATATGTTAATAATGTTGAAGCTTGGCTAAATAAAATGTTTAATTAATAAAAAGAGTAAAAAGTCCAACAAATGAAATTTTTAGAGTGCTAAAAGGGGTATGGCTATGAAAGGTTGTAGGTTTCATAGTGTAGGTGATAGTCAAAAGGGTTGTATCCTTTTACTTGAGAAAAAGCAATAATTTAGTGTTAAACCCCCACCACACTAGGCTTGCTAGCCTTACCCATGCTAAAGGTGAAAAGGAAGGAAGTAGGGGGGTAAGATGAAAAATCTCACACCTTTCTTTATAGCATTGGAGGTTTTACTTTTTGGTAGAATCTTAATTTTTCAAAGGTTTCGGTTCTAGCAAGGTGCTAATGTTGGCTTGGCTGAAACTTTTTCATAGAATAGGAGGGTAAGAATTTGGTTGAAAACCCATGTTGGCTTTGGAATTACCAAAAACTACTATGAAAATTTCCAAAAGCATAAATTACCTACAACCTCAACACTTGGTTTTAGTGGCATGGGGTATGGGTGGTAGTGTTAGTTTAGTAGTAGAAAAAGGTGTTGGAAAATTTTGAAAAAATTCTTTAATGGTTTTAAGATTTTGGATCATAGATAATGTTGTTACATAGTTAATAGGATTGGATGTAGAACATGAGAAAATGTCCTCCTTCTAATGCTAGAAAACTATACCAAATAGAAAATTCAGTGCTAGAAAAATTGACAATCTTGACCAAGCTAGTTTTAACCCTAGACCCCAAGGGCCTCTGAAAAATAGGATTTGATGTACCCTAGATGATCTTAATGATCACCTAGGGACTTATAGAGTGTCAACAAGGGTAATAAAATGAAATTGTAATATAGATCTAGAAATATATGCACAAAATAAATCAAATCTAGCTATCTTGCACAACAATTGGAACTGTAAACTTTATTCTAATAAAAGAAAGATAGTTCAAACTATGTACAAGTGTGTCTAAGGAAGTAAAAGGGGGTTCACTTCACTGATGGTTTGGAATCTATTGAAACTAGTGGCTTTGGATGCCATAGTTAGCTCCATGATCTATAGGCTCCATAATTATCAATACTATCAAACCTTGTTGCACTTATCACAAGATCTACAACATTGGTGGTGCATGGGAGGTAAGATGTGTGGGGGATTTGGACTATCAAGAAGAGCCACACTTTGAGTCTCAATGCTTATGTTGCTTAGTGTTGGTATAGAACCACACACAATCTTAGTGGGGTATAATAGTGGGGATAGTGGTTATAGGTCCGATGCTAAGATTACTCCAAAAGCCTTATATTCACAATGAATTCTCAAAGCTCTTGAATGCAAAATGCTACAAATAATAAAAAATGTGATACTTTCAAAAGTTGGGAACAAGTTGCAAAACTTGGAAACCTTTCTATGGTGTTGGAGCTTGGTTTTTATAGGTATTTGACCATAAATTTGGTTGCAAATTTTTGCCTAATTACTAACAAATTGTTGTCACATACAAGTGTTACAAGTATCTAAATCTAGCATGGTTTCAATGTATGATAAGTTTTGATATCCCCAAGGTACCTAAACCATTCCATTTACTAAAAATAGTAAATAATAATTTTACCGATGTTGGCTTCTTCCACCCACATTGGGTCTTTCATTAGTAATGTTGGGCTTGCAAAATCCATACTAGGGGTATAAGACCCACGCTGGGGGTATGACATCCATGTTGGGGTATAACACCCATGTTGAGGATGGAGCAATGATGAGGTGCTAGGGCCATGCTTGAGCAATTAGAGCAACGTTGGGGGTGTAGTAGCAATGTTGGGAAGTAATAGTTATAAACACCACCCCACACCACCCC